>CAUYLG010076725.1:0-14620 GCA_963573385.1 Cacajao melanocephalus
TTTTCAGCTCCATCAATTCATTTATATTCTTCTCTAAGCTGTTTATTCTAGTTAGTATCTCATCTAACCTTTTTTCTATGTTCTTAGTTTCTTTGCATTGGGTTAGCACATGTTCTTTTAGCTCAGAGAAGTTTGTTATTACCCACCTTCTGAAGCCTGTTGCTGTCAATTCATCAGATCCATTCTCCATCTATCTTTGATCCCTTGCTGGTGAGGAGTTGTGATCCCTTGGAGGAGGAGAGGCGTTCTGGTTTTTGGTGTTTTCATCCTTTCCGTGCTGGTTTCTTCCCATCTTTGTGGATTTATCTACCTGTGGTCTTTGTAGTTGGTGACTTTTGGATGGGGTCTCTGAATGGACATCATTTTTGTTAATGATGAAGTTATTTCTTTCTGTTTCTTAATTTTCCTTCTAACAGTCAGGCTCCTCTGGTGCAGGACTGCTGGAGGTTCACTCCAGACCCTGCTTTCCTGGGGATCACCCGCAGGGGCTACAGAGCAATAAGGGTTGCTGCCAGTTTCTTCTTCTGTTATCTTTGTCCCAGAAGGGTACCTGTCAGATGATGGCCTGAGCTCTCCTTTATGAGGTGTCTCTTTGGGTATATGTGGGTCGGGAAGCTGCTTGAGAAGACAATCTGTCCCTTATAAGAGCTCAGGTGCTGTGCTGGGAACTCTGTTGTTCCATGCAGAGCTGCTGGGCTAGTACTTTTAAGTCTGCTGCAGTGGAACTCATAACTGCCTCTTTTCCCAAGTGCTCTGTCCTAGGAAGGTCGGCTTTATCTATAAGTTCCTGTCATGGAGCTGCCTTTTTTCATAGATGCCCTGTCCCACACGGAGTAGTCTAGTCACAATCTGCCAGCAGAGGTGTTGCTGAGCTGCAACAGGCTCTGCCCAGCTGCTGTGTGAACTGCCTCACCTCGGTAGTGGTGATCGCCCTTCCCCTCACTGAGATGGACCGTCCTGGGTCCAGCTGCACTTGCTGCGAGTCTCTCAATCCACAGCATTTCAGATTGCTTGTTTTGTGGGGGTGGTACCTGTCAAGCCAGATCGCCTGGCTCCCTGTCTTTGCCCCCTCCCTTTCAGTTGAATTGGCAGCCCTGTGTTCCAGGCGTTCCAGGCACCAGTTGAAACAGCTGCCTAGATTTTTGTGAGTTTCTTTGTGCCATCCCCTCACCAGCTGAAACCGCCGTGCTGAAAACTTGTGTCGCTTTTCGGTCCGAGAATCTCCTTGTCTGTGGGCAGTGAAAATTTGTTTGGAAAAGCGGTGGACACTCACCCTCTGCATTGTTCTTTCTGGGAGCTGTACTCCGGAGCTGTTCCTATTCGGCAATCTTGGATCCTTCCCCCTCTGTTTATTTTTAAAATCATACCTTTATTTTTTAATCCTGGTTTTCTATGAATTGCCCCTGTGATTGCACAGGTCAGTGGTCAGCAAATTATTCCACAGAATATATGTTCAAATAACTCTAATCCATAAGTCTTCAACTCTCTTTCAATGGCCGTTTTTAAGATGTTGTCAACTTTTATTTTTTGTCTGGGCCTTCTCAGGTTTACCCTGTATATGCTCGTATTTTCCCAATTAGCCAAAGATGTATGGAGAGCTTACCTAGGCCTTCTATAGCTCTCACATTATGAGAATATTCCCATTACATTTCTGGTTTATTTGCTACTCACCCCAACAAGGACTACATCAGGCTAGCTGAGCTGTAGGTCATACCTCTTGTTTACTACTTTTTAAAAAACACTAAGTTCTGGGATACATGTGCAGAATGTGCAGGTTTGTTACATAGGTAAACATGTGCCATGGTGGTTTGCTGCACCCATCAACCCATCATTTAACTTTGAAGCCCCGCATGCATTACGTATTTGTCCTAATGCTCTCCCTCCCCTTGGCCCTCACCCCCGGACAGGCTTCAGTGTGTCGTGTTCCCCTCCCTGTGTCCATGTGTTCTCACTGTTCACCTACCACTGATGAGTAAGAATATGTGGTATTTGGTTTTCTGTTTCTGGGTTAGTTTGCTGAGAATGATGGTTTCTAACTTGATTCATGTCCCTGCAAAGGACATGAACTCATTCTTTTTTATGGCTGCATAATATTCCATCGTGTATATATGCCACATTTTCTTTATCCAGTCTATCATTGATGGGCATTTGGGTTGGTTCCAAGTCTTTGCTATCGTACATAGTATTGTGATAAACCTACGTGTGCATGTGTCCTTATAGTATAATTATTTTATTGATAAATTGCTGAGTGCAGGTCTTGCCCTCCACTCCAAATCAAGCAAGCACCTTCTGTCAGTGAAGCTTTGGTTTTCCCAGCCAGAGTACCCTAGTAAAACTACCGTGCAGATAGAGCTGAATGGGAGTGGCCTCAGGCAAGAAAGCTGCAGACTCCCACTGTTTTTACTGGAATTTGTAGCAGATTTTCATAATTGCTTCTCTATATTTTGTTTGTCTTTTTCCAATTTCCAGAGCCCTGTAGTGTCCACTTATTGCTTGTTTTGTAGGGAGAGGATTTGCTGAAGCCTTCATTCTGCCATAGGTGAAATTCTTATGATCTAAAAGGTTTTTAAATATAATTTCATAAAAATTCATTTGGGAGTACAAATGTTTAAGAATATCCAAGAGAAATCTTGACAAAAAGGATTGTGTTCAGAAAAATATCACCCTCACAGATATCACTGTGCCCCATAACTATGTATAATTTTTATGTTGATTATAAATAAAACTTTAAAAATTATAAAAACTACAATTGTAGAAAACATATGAACCTGAAACAGATATAAATAAATTAATCAATGAAATAAAACAGTTTCTAGAAACATACCTATATTCCTGTGGGAATTTAATATACAATAAATGTGGCATATAAAATCAATAACACAAAAGGGTTTTTGAACAATTAACCAGGCATTTTGAATAAAAAATAAAGACACACCACAGATATAAATATATTCATATGTATTAATAAATATGGCATTTCAAATCAATGGATAAAAGAGTATTTGAACAATTGGCTATTTATTTAGAATTTTTTAAAATATACCAAATAGAAACCAACAAACTCAGATGTATTAAATATTTAAATGCAAAATATAAGATCCTTTTCAAAATAAATTGAGATAGGAAAGGCTTCCTGAAGCCAAACATAAATTCTGGAAACTATATAGGAAAATATTTACAGATATAAAAATGAAACATGATATGTAAGTTGTAAAATAAGCAATGAGGATTTCTGGGGGCAAGATGGTGAAATAAAAGTCTCTACCAATCATCCACCCTACAAGGGCACCAATTAAAAAACTATCTACACAGAAAAACACCTTAATAAGAATCAAAAATCAGGTGAGCACTCACAGTACCTGGTTTAGCTGAAAGAGGCACTGAAGAGGTAGAAAAAATAGTCTTGAATCACCGATGCCACCACTCCACCAACCATGCCCTGGCAGCTATTAATACTTGTAGCATGGTGCAGGGAGCATTTTTGTGCACTGGAGAAGGGAGGGTCCAGTAATTGTGAGACATTGAGTTTCATGTGTCCTGTTATAGCAGAAAGCAAACCAAATCAAAGTCAGCCAATGCCCGCCCATGGAGGGAGCATTTTAACCAGCCCTAGCCAGAGGGAAATAACAAACCTTAATGGTCTGAACTGGAGTTCTGCAAGCCTTGCTACCATGGGCTATAGTGCTCTGGGGCTCTAAATAAACTTGAAAGGCAGTCTAGACTGCAAGAACAACAACCCCTAGGGGAGTCCTAGTGCTGAACTGGGCCCAGAGACAATGGACTGGTGAGCATGTGACCTACTAAGACTCCAGATGGGGCAGCTAAGGGAGTGCTGGTATCACCCCTCCCCTAACCCCTAACTCCTGGCTGCACAGTTGACAGCTTCAAAAGAGACCCCTTCCTTCTACCTAAGGAAAGGAGAGGAAATAGTGAGGAGGACTCCTGCATCTTGGCTATCAGCTCAGCCACCGCAGGATAGGGCACTAGTCAGAGTCATGAGACCTCTTTTCAGGGTCTAGCTCCCAGATGACAATACTAGACACACCCTGGGCCAGAAGGAAGGTCACTGTCTTCAAATGAAGGACCCACTCCTGACAGCATTCATAACCTGCTAATTAGAGATCCCTGAATAATCAGCAGTAATACCCAGGTACTATACTGAGGGATTTGACTTCAAGTGAGACTCAAGACATTCTCAACTATGGTGGCTATGGGGCAACTCCTTCTGCTTGAGAAGAGCAGAGGGAAAAGAAAAGCAGAATTTCTCTTGCTCCTGAGGTACCAGCTCAGCCACAAGGAGGTGGAGCACCAAGTGGGCTCTTGGGGGTCCCCGGTTCCAGGACTTGGCTCTTAGATGGCATTTCTGGACCTGCCCTGGGTCAGAGGGGAGCCCGTTGCCCTGCAGGGTAAGTCCCAGGCCAGGCAGCGTTTACCACAAGCTGATGGAAGAACTCTTGGGCTTTAAGTGAACATTGGCAGTAGTCCCAAGAGTTCTTCCCTCTGACCCAGGATGGAAGTCCTCATGGGCCTGTGATCATGGTGGCCACAGGGTGGGGCCCCTTTAAATTTGAAAATGGGAGGGAAGAGTGGGAAGAACTGTGTCTAGTTGACAGTGTACAGCTCAGTCGAAGTACAATAGAACACCAGGTAGACTTCCAAGGTTTTTCAGTCTAGTCCCTGGCTGCCAGACAACATCTCTGGACCTGCCCAGGGCCTGGGGGATCTCACCCCACTTTGAAAGGAAGGACACAGGCCTGGCTGGCTTTGCCACCTGCTGATTGTAGAGCCCCATGGTCTTGAGCAAACATAGGCAGTAGCCTGGTTATAGTTACCCAGTGCAGTCACAGTGGTGGTGGCCACAGGGGTGCTTGTCATGCCACTCCCAGCTTCAGGTGGCTCAGAAAAGAGAGAGAGAGACTCCATTTGAGAAAGTAAGGGAGGAGAACAGGAGTCTCTGCCTAGTAATCTACAGAATTCTTCCGGATTATGTCCAAGACTGTTAAGGTAGTACATCTAAAAGTCTGCAAGAACCACAGTGTTACTGCTGCCCCCTAAAGTGGATACAGCTTAGATCACAACACCCAAGTCTTACAAATATCTGGAAAGCCTTCCCAAAAAGGTTGGGTACAAAGAAGCACAGACTGTGAAGACTACAATAAATAACCAACCCTTCAATGCCCAGACACAGGCAAACATCTACAAGTATCAGGACAATCCAGGAAAACATGACCTCACCAAATGAGCTAAATGAGGCACCAAGGAACAATCCTGGATAAACAGAGATATCTGACTTTTCAGACAGATACTTCAAAATTGCTGTTTCAAAGACTCTTAAAGAAATTTGAGATAATACAGAGAAGGAATTGAGAATTATATCAGATAAACTTAACACAGATATTGAAATAATTAAAAAGAATCAAGAAGAAATTCTGGAGCTGCAAAATGCAATAGGCATACTGAAGAATGCATCAGAGTCTTTCCATAACAGAATTGATCAGGCAGAAGAAAGAATTAGTAGTGAGCTTGAAGACAGGCTATTTGAAAATACACAGTCAGAGGAGCCAAAAGAATAAAGATTAAAAAACAATGAAGCATACCTACAGGATCTAGAAAATAGCCTGAAAAGGGCAAATCTAAGAGTTACTGCTCTTAAAGAGTAGGTACAGGGGTGGGGAGGGTAGAGTTTTTTTAAAGGGCTAATAATAGAGAACTTCCCAAACCCAGAGAAAGGTATCAATATCCAAGTACAAGAAAGTTATAAAGCATCCAGCAGATTTACCCCAAAGAAGACTACTTCAATGCATTTAATAATCAAACTCCCAAAGGTCAAGGATAAAGAAAGGATCCTAAAAGTATCAGAAGGAAATAAATAACATACTATGGAGCTCCAATACACGTGGTGTACACTTTTCAGTAGACACCTGACAGGTTAGGAGAGAGTGGCATGATATATTTAAAGAGCTGAAGGAAAAGATCTTTATCCTAGAATAGTGTAGCTGGCAAAAATTATCCTTCAAACATGAAGGAGAAATAGACTTTCCAAGACAAACAAAAACTGAGGGATTTCATCAACACCTGGCCTGTTCTGCAAGAAATGCTAAACAGGGTAATTCAATCAGAAAGAGAAGGATGTTTGTTAATAAGCAATAAGTAATCATCTGAAGATACAAAACTCACTAGTAATAGTAAGTACACAGAAAAACCCAGAATATTATAACACTGTTACTATGGTGTGTAAACTACCCTTGTCCTAAGTAGAAAGGCTAAATGATGGACCAATCAAAAACAATAACTACAAAAACAACTCTTCAAGACATAGACAGTACAATAAGATATAAACAGGAGCAAAAAAAAAAAAAATAAAAAGCAGGGGAACAAAGTTAAGGTATAGAGTTTTTATTAGTTTTATCTTTGTATGTTCATTTATACAGTCAGTGTTTAGTTGTTATCAGCCTAAAATAATGGGATATAAGCTAGTATTTGCAAGTCTCCTGGTAACCTGAAATCAAAAGACATAATGAGGCTGGGTGCAGTGGCTCACGCATGTAACCCCAGCACTTTGGGAGGCCGAGGTGGGCGGATCACGAGGTCAAGAGATCGAGACCATCCTGGCCAACATGGTGAAACCCCATCTCTACTAAAAAATACAAAAATTAGCTGGGCATGGTGGCGCATGCCTGTAGTCCCAGCTACTGGGGAGGCTGAGGCAGGAGAATGCTTGAACCCGGGAGGCGGAGGTTGCAGTGAGCCGAGATTGCACCGCTGCACTCCAGCCTGGAGCCTGGCAATGGAGCGAGACTCTGTCTCAAAAAAAAAAAAAAAAGGCATAATGAATACACTAAAAATAAAAGTATGGCCAGGCACGGTGGCTCTCTCCTGTAATCCCAGCACTTTGGGAGGTTGAAGCAGGCAGATCACCTGAGATCAGGAGTTCAAGATGGTAAAACCCCATCTCTACTAAAAATACAGAAATTAGCTGGGTGTTGGGGCACATGCCTGTGATTCAGCTACTCAGGAGGCTGAGGCAGGAGAATCACTTGAACCCAGGAGCCAGAGGTTGCAATGAGCCAAGATCACACCACTGCACTCCAGCCTGGGTGACAGAGTGAGACTCTATCTCAAAAATAAATACATTAATTAAAGCAAGAAATTAAATCATATCACCTGAGAAAATTAACCTTCATGTGAAAGAACACACAAAGGAAAGAAATAAGAGTGAGAATATCACAAAATAACCAGAAAACAAATAACAAAATAACAGGAGTAAGTCATTACTTATCAAAAATAACATTGAATGTAAATGAACTAAACTCTCCAATCAAAAGACATAGAATGGCTGAATGGATTAAAAGGTAATATCCATTGACTTGTTGCCTACAAGAGAAACACTTCACCTTTAAACATTCACATAGGTTAGAAATAAAGGAATAGAAAAGGATATTCCATGCCAATGGAAACCAAAAATTTAGCAGAAGTAGCTATACATATACAGACAAACTAGATTTCAAGACAAAAGCTATAAGAAGAGACAAAGACAGTATATAATGATAATAGGGTCAATCCTGCAAGATGACATAACAATTGTAAATACATACACACTCAACACTGGAGAACTCAGATATATAAAGCAAATATTATTCAAGCTAAACAGTGAGAACCCAATACAATAGTAACTGGAGACTTCAACACCCCACTTTTAGCACTGGACAGATATCCAACAAAAAAATCAACAAAGAAGTTCAGACTTAGTCTGCACTGTAAACTAAATGAATCTAATAGATATTTACAGAATGTTTGATTCAATAGCTACAAAATACACATTCTTTTTCTCAGCACATGGATCATTCTCAAGGATAGATCATATTTTGGGGTAACAAAAAAAAGTCTTAAAATATTCAAAAAATTGAAATAATATCAAGCATCTTTTCTGACCACAAAATAGAAATCAATAATAAAAGGAATTCTGGCAACTATACAAATACATGGAAATCAAACAATATGCTCCTGAATGAACAATATGCTCCTGAATGGGTCAATGAAGAAATTAAAAAGTAAATTGAAAAATTCCTTGAAACAAATAACGGAAACACAACATATGAAAACATATGAGATACAGCAAAGGCACTACTAAAAGCAAAGTTTATAGCTATAAGTGCCTACATTAAAAAAGAATAAAAACTTCAAATAATAACTGAATGATGCCACTAGAACTAGAAAAGCAAGAGCAAAACAAACCATAAGTTAGTAGAGAAAATAAAGATCAGAGCAAAAATAAATGAAATTAAAATGAAGAAAATAATAGAAAATACCAACAAAGCAAAAAGTTGGGTTTTAAAAAATATAAATAAAATTCACAAAACTTTAGACAGACTCACTAAGGAAAAAAAAGATAAAAGATGCAAATAAGTAAAATTAGAGATGAGAAAGAAATTATCATAACCAATACCACAAAAATTCAAGGAATCAATAGTGGCTACTCTGAGCAACTATGTGGCAATAAATTGGAAAATCTAGAATAAATAGATTAAATTCCTGGATACTTACAACCTACTAAGATGAACCATGAAGAAATTTAAACCTGAACATACCAGAAACAAGCAATAGGATTAAAGTCTCCCAGCACAGAAATACCTGGGACCCAATGGCTTCACTGTTGAAATCTAAAAAAAAAACATTTAAAGAAGAAATAATAGCAATCCTACTCAAACTATACCAAGAAACAAAGGAGAAGGGAATACTTCCAAACTCATTCTATGAGGCCATATTGCTCTGATACCAAAGCTGACAGAGACACATCAAGAAAAGAAAACTACAGGCCAGCATCCCTGATGAACATTGATGCAAAAATCCTCAACAAAATACTAGCGAACGGAGTTGCACATTACATTGAGAAGATCATTCATTATGACCAAATGGGATTTATCCCAGGGATGCAAAGATGGTTCAACATATGCAGATGGGTCAATATGATACATCATATCAACAGAATGGAGGACAAAAAACATGATCATTTTAATAGATGCTGAAAAAGCATTTGATAATATTTGACATTGCTTCATTATAAAATTCCTTAAAAAACTGAGTATATAGATGGAACATACCTCAGCATAATAAAAGCCATATATGACAGACCCACAGCTAGTATTATGCTGAATGGGGAAAAACTCAAAACCTTTCCTCTAAGATCACAACATGACAAGGATGCCTTTTTTCACCACTGTTATTAACATAGTATTGGAAGTCCTAGATAGAGCAATCATACAAGAGAAAGAAACAAAGGGCCTCCAAATTGGAAAGGAAGAAGTTAAATTATGCTTGTTTGCAGATGTTATAATCTTATATTGGAAAAACCTAAAGACTCCACCAGAAACCTATTGGAGCTGATAAAACAAATTCAGTAACATTGCAGGATATGAAATCAACATACAAAAATCAGTAGCATTACTATACGCCAACAGTGAACAATCTGAAAAAGAAATCAAGAGAGTAATCCCATTTACAATAGCCACAAATAAAATCAAATACCTGAGATTCAACCAAGGAAGTGAAAGATCTCTGCTATGAAAACTATAAAATATTGATGAAAGAAATTGAAGAGGACATACAAAAAAAAGAAAAGATATTCTATGTTCATGAATTGGAAGAATCAATATTGTCAAAATGTCCATACTATACCCAAAGTAATCTACAGATTCACAGCAATCCCTATCAAAATACCAGTGACATTCTTCACAGAAACAGAAAAAAAAACAATTATAAAATGTATATGGAACCATAAAAGACCCAGAATAGCCAAAGCTATCCTGAGACAAAAGAGCAAAACTGGAGGATCACATTACCTGATCTCAAATTATACTACAGAGCTATAGTAAACAAAACAGCATGATACTGGCATAAAAGCAGATTCATAAACCAAAGGAACAAAATAGAAAGTCAGAAACAAATCCATACATCTACAGGGAGCTCGTTTTTACAAAGATGCCAAGAATATGCATTAGGAAAAAGACTCTATTCAATAAATGGTGCTTGGAAAACTGGGTATCCATATGCAGAATGAAATTAAACTGCTATCTCTTGCCATGTACAAAAATCAAATCCAAATTGATTAAAGACTTAAATCTAATACCTCAAACTATGAAACTACTATAAGAAAACATTGGGAATCTTTCCAGGAAATCTGACTGGGCAAAGATTTCTTAAGTAATATCCCACAAGCACAGAGAACCAAAGCAAAAATGGACAAATGGGATCATATCAAATTAAAAAGCTTCTGCACAGCAAAGGAAACAACAAAATGAAGAGACAACCCACAGAATGGGGGACAGTATTTACAAACTACCCACCTGACAAGAGATTAATACTCAGAATATATAAAAAGCTCTAACAAATCCATAGGAAAAAGAAATCTAACAATCGTATTAGCCCTTTTCCCTTGGCCTTAAGAATACTTGCCAACGGTGTTTGTAGTATTAACCAAGGAAGTGAAAGTAAGATAAATATTGTTTCCTCATTGCTCCATTAAATTGACTTTGGAAACAAAATACATCATTATATTTATAGCATTCTGTTTTTAGTAATGGTATTTCCATTTACAAAATACAGTAAATCTCAACTGATAAAAATGTCAAATCCTAGAAAATGTAGCATTCCTAGACACCATGTTAACATCGTTCTTGTACAGTTGTTGGCCGAAGATTCATTTGAAGAATCTGAGTTTTCCAAAATAGACGATTCTGATGAGTTAGATGATTCTGACGTTAGTTCTGTTTAGAAAAAACTCCAGGAACAGTTTTTATATTTAATTTAACATTGAATCAGTCAGATTTGCTCCAGCCTCAATGAGTGTGCTTACATAAAATTAAATGAGTTCTGTCAGCAAGCTGCACTTTTCTTTTTCTAAAAAGGAAAAGGGTTAAAAAATGAGCAAAAGACACTAGGTGCAGTGGCTCACTCCTGTAATCCCAGCATTTTGGGAGGCTGAGTCGAGAGGATCACCTGAGGTCAGGAGTTCAAGACCAGCCTGGTCAATGTGGTGAAACCCCATCTTTACTAAAAAACAAAAATTAGCCAGGCATGGTGGCAGGTGCCTGTAATCCCAGCTGCTCAGGAGGCTGAGGCAGGAGAATCACTTGAACATGGAAGGCGGAGGTTGCAGTGAGCCGAGATCGTGCCACTGCACTCCAGCCTGGGCGACAAGAGCAAAACTCCATCTCAAAAAAAAAAAAAAAAAAAAAAGGCAAAAGATCTAAATAGATGTTTCTGAGAAGAAGAAATACAAATGGCAAACAGTCATATGAAAAAGTGCTCAACCTCATTGATCATTAGAGAAATGCAAATCAAAACTACAATGAGGTATCATCTCAGCCCAGTTAAAATTGATTTTATCCAAAAGACAAACAATAAAAAATAGTGGCAAGTATGTGGAGAAAAGGGAAGCCTCACACACTGTCAGCGGGAATATAAATTAGTACAATCACTATAGAGATCAGTTGGAGGTTCCTCAAAAAACCAAAAATATAGCTACCATATGATCCAGCAATCCCACTGTTGGGTATATACCCAAAGGAAAATAAATCAGTATATTGAAGAGATATCTACCCTTCCATGTTTATTGCAGCACTATTCACAATAGTCAAGATTTGGAAGGAACCCAAAATGTTTAGCAATAGATGAATGAATAAAGAAAATGTGGTACATATACACAATTGAGTGCTATTCAGCCATATGAAATACGAGATCCTGTCATTTGCAACAACATGGATGGCACTGGAGGTCATTTATGTTGAGTGAAATAAACTAGTCACAGAAGGACAATCTTCACTTTTGTTTTTCATTTTTACTTAGTCATGGGAGCTAAAAATTAAAACAATTGGACTCAGTGGAGATAGAAAGCAGAATGATGGTTACCAGAGGCTGTAAGTGTAGTAAAGAGAGAGATGGGGATTGGTTAATGGGTATGAAAAGATAGAAAGAATGAATACATTCCAGTATTTGATAGTACAACAGGGTGACTATATTTAATAATAATTTAGTTGTACATTTTAAAACAACTAAAAATGTATGTTTGGATTGTTTGTAACACAAAGGATAAATGCTTGAGGTGATGGATATCTCATTTACCCAGATGTAATTTTACACATTGTACACCTGTATCATCAAAATATCCCATATACCATATATATATCCACCTACTATGTACTCACAGAAATTAAAAATTAAAAAATACTGGAAACAGATTTAATGTCATCCTGGGTTTTGATGTTCCATTTCTAGAGCACAGGCAGAGTAGATGTAGCATAATTTTTAAGGGCCCTAGGATCTTCAGAATAATAAATGACCATTGGCTTCAACTTAAAATCACCAGCTACATTAGCCCCTAACAAGAGAGTCAGCCTGTCCTTAGAAGCTTTGAAGTCAGGAATTGACTTCTCTCTAGCTATGGAAGTTCTAGATGGCATATTCTTCTAGTAGAAGGCTGTTTCATCTACACTGAAAATCTATTGCTTAGTATAGCCACCTTTATCAGTTTTCTGAGCTAGATCTTCTGCAGCTTCTCTATCAGCACTAGCTGCTTCACTTTGCACTTTTGTTATGGAAATGGTTTCTTTCCTTAAATCTCATGAACCAGCCTCTGCTAGTTTCAGACTTTTCTTCTGCGGCTTCCTTGCTTCTCTCAGCTTTTATAGAATTGAAGAGTTGAGGCCTTGCTCTGGATTTGGCTTAATGGAATATTGTGGCTGGTTTCAGCTATCTAGCCCACTAAAACTTTCTCCAGATAAACAATAAGGCTGTTTCACTTTCTTATCATTTATTTGTTTACTGAAGAAGCACCTTTAATCTTGTTCAGAAACTTTTTCTTTGCATTCACAACTTGGCTAGTTGGCACAAAAAGCCTAGCTTTCAGCCTGTCCTGCCTTCCGACATGTCTTTTTTACTAAGCTTTATCATTTCTAACTTTTGATTTAAAGGAGAGACATGTAATTTTGCCTTTCATTTAAAAACATAAAGGCCATTGTAAGGTTATTAATTGGGCTAATTTCCATATTGTTGTATTTTAGAGAATAGGGAGGCCTGAGGAGAAGGAAAGAGATGGGGGATGGCCAGTCAGTGGAGCAGTCAGAACATATACAACACTGATTAATTCTTTGCTGTCATGTATGACTGCAGTTTGTGGCACCCTGAAATAACTGTAATAGTAATGTCAAAGATCATTGATTGTAGATCACTATAATAATATATTAATAATGAAAAATATAATAATAATGAAAAAGTTTGAAATATTGTGAGAATTACCAAAATGTGACATTGAAACACGAAGTGAGTACACGCTGTTAGAAAAATGATATAGAGTGCCCACAAACCTTCAATTTGTAAATATACACATATATATATACATATATACTCATTTTACTGTGCCTTGAATTAATGCACTTTACAGATATATATTGTCTATAAGAAACCCAATTTAAATATAAAGACCCAGATATATTAAAAGTAAAGAGTTAGAGAAATACATGCCATGCTATCACCAATCAAAAGAAAGCTTGAATAGCTGTAACAATATCAGATGAAGCAGACTTCAGAGCAACATATATCTGCAAAGGGCATTAATTCAAGGCACAATAAAATGAGGTATGCCTGTATTAATAATTTCTATCTTCTCTTTTTTTCTTGCTTAGCTTGGCTAGAGGTTTATTAATTTTTTTCTGAGTTCTTTCATGCTGATAAACATGTGTGTTCTTTTTTTAAATTTAATTACACTTTAGATTCTGGGGAGGTTTATTAAATTTATTATCTTTTCAAAGAACTAGATTTGGGTTTCATTGATTTTTCTCTCTTAAATTTCTGTTTTCAATTTCTTTGATTTCCACCCTAATTTTGCTATTTTATTTTTTCTACTTAATTTGGACTTAATTTGACTTTCTTTGCTAGTTTCCTCAGGTAAAAGTTTATATTATTGATTTTATATCTTTCTTTCTAACATATGCATTAAATACTATACATTTCCTTCTAAGCACTGCTTTTGCTGCATTCTGAAAATTTTGATAAATTATATTTTTATTTTCATTTAGTTCAAAATTTTTTAAACTTTTTCTGAGATTTCATTTTTTACCAATGTGTTATTTATATGTATGTTGTTTAATCTCCAAATATTTTGGAGGTTTTCTTCCTATTTTTCTGTTATTGATGACTAGTTTAATTCCAATGTGATATAAGAGAATACTTTGTATTATTTTAATTATTTTAAATTTGTTAAGGTGTGTTTTAAAGCCCAAGATATCATTTATCTTGATAAATGTTCCATGTGAGCTTGAGAAGAATGTATATTTTGCTATTATTGGATGTAGCATTCTATGTCAATCAGGTCTAGTTAATTAACGGTGCTTTCAGTTCAGTTATATACTGATTTTCTGCCTGCCGAATCTGTTGATTTTTGAAAGAAGGATGTTGAAATTTCCAACTATAAAAGTGGATTTGTCTATTTCTTGCAGTTCTATCAATTTTAGCCTCATCTATTTTATTGCTGTTTTTAGGCACAGATACGTGAAGGATTGTTGTTTCTTCTTAGAGAATTGACCCCTTTATTATGTAATGGCCATTTTTATCCCTGAAGTTTTTT
>CAUYLG010076728.1:0-65777 GCA_963573385.1 Cacajao melanocephalus
CCTGGGCAGTAGAACAAGAATCCTGTTCTCTCTCCCTCTTTTTCTTCCTCTTTCTTTCTCTCATACATTCTTTTTCTTTCTTTCTTTCACTCTCACTTTCTTTCCTCTCTTTTTCTTTCTTTCAAAAAAAAAAAAAAAGAAGAGATACTGATTTTTCCTTTGAAAAATATAAGTCTATTTCTCATTTGATTGCCTTCTGTTCATTAGAGACAAGCTGAATCATCTGTTAGATTTGGTATTACAGCAGTCAATCAAGAAGATTTCTAGAAGTTGAGTTCGAAGCATCCTGAATGGCCTACACAGCAGCAGCTCCAGGCATGAAGGTTGCTCATTGTCTAGCTTCAGCCTGCAGGGCTTCTTTAAATCCTAGGGGAAAGTCAGTTACAAATACCTATAGTCCCAATAAAGTTCTTGGCAATCAGGTTTTAGCTCTCAGTGGTGCCAAGTCAGGAGAGTGGGAGAAAAATTGAAAATGTTAAGTTGGAGAGTTGTAGTCAGATATTGGAGGAAACTAGAAAGAACTAAAAATTGGTAGCATCCCACCTATAATCTCACACTTTGCGAGGTTGAGGAGGGTGGATCCCTTGAGTTCAGGAGTTTGAGACCAGGCTCGGCAACATGGCAAGACCTCATCTCTACCAAAAATATAAAAAAGTAGCTGGGCATGGTGGTATGCACCTGTGGTTCCAGCTACTTGGGAGGCTGAGGTAGGAGGATTACTTGAGGCTGGGGGATGGGGGAGTTGCAGTGAGCCAAGATCATGCCACTATACTCCCCTGTGTGACAGTGCCAGACCCTATCAAGAGAAAGAAAGAAGAAAGAAAGAAAGAGAAAGAAAGAAAGCAAGAAAGAGAAAGAAAGAGAAAGAAAGAAAGAAAGAAAGAAAGAAAGAAAGAAAGAAAGAAAGAAAGAAAGAAAGAAAGAAAGGAAAGAAAGAAAGAAAGAAAGGAAAGAAAGAGAGAGAAAGAAGTAGAGAAAGAAAGAGAAAGAAAGAGAGGAAGGAAGGAAGGAGGGAAGGAAGGAAGGAAGACTGGTGGTAATAACTGGCAAAATGTGCAAGATGGAAGGAGCTAGTGCAATTTACAAGTAGATAACAAAGTCTCAAAAACAATGAGCAGGATTAGAGCCTGATAATCCAAAAGGATTCAACTTGAAGAACTCCCTTTACTCTCTGTAGCATTTCTTATAAGGCAGTTCTAGTGGTGACAAACTTCATCAATTTTTGTTTTTCTAGGGCATTTTTTGTCTCTTCTTCATTTTTGAATGACAGTTTTGTCAGGTATAGTGTTCTTGGTTGGCCAGGTTTTTTTTCCTTTTGACCCTTTGAATATATCCTTCCACTCTCTCCTGTCCTGCAAAGGTTCTGCTGAGAAGTCTACTGATGGTCTTACAGAGGCTCCTTTTTAAAGTAACAAGTCGTTTTTCTCTTGCTGCTTTCAAAATTCTTTCTTTGTCTTTGACTTTTGACAACTTAATTACAATGTGTCTCTGTATAGACCTCTTTAGATTCAATCTTTTACGGTTCTTTAGGTTTCATGAATCTAGATGTCCATTTTCCTCCTCAGATTTGGGAAGCTTTCACCCATTATTTTTTAAAATAAACTTTTGCCTTTTTCTCTTCCTTCTTTACTTCTGGAATTGTTGTAAGTCTATGTTAGTTCACTTGATGGTGTTCCGTAAGTTCCATAGGCTTTCCTCACTCTTTTTCATTCTTTTTTGTTGTTGTCGTTCCCCTGACTGGATAATTTCAAATGATCTGTCTTTGAGTTCATTGATTCTTTCTTCTGTTCAATCAAGTATATGTGTGATGTTCCCTATTGAATTTTCAGTTCAGTCATTTTATTCCCCAGTTCCAGAATTTCTATATAATTCCTTTTTTATGATTTCTACCTCTTTAACTTCTCATTTTGTTCATGTATTGTTTTCTGACTTCATTTACTTTCTGTGTTCTCTTGTAGATCACTGAGCTTCTTTAAGATGATTAGTTTGAATTCTTTGTCAGAAAATTTGTAGATCTACATTTCTTTGAGGTCAGTCACTGAAGTTTTATTTGGTTCTCTGTTGGTATTATGCTTCTCCAATTCTTCATGTTCCTTGTGACTTTGTGTTGGTGTCTGCACATTTGAAGAAACAGTCACCTCTTTGAAGCTTTATGAACTGGCTTCATCAGGGAAAGACCATCAGGAAAAGAGATTCTAGGTGTCTCTCAAAGCTTTTCTATGGATGCACCCACTCCACTCTTCTTGCTCCTTCCTAGAGGAGAAGTCTTAGGATTTTCGGTCTTCTCTCAATCCTGCAGAGCCATGCTAAGTTCTGAGAGCTGTTTAATTCTTTTCCCCAGGGCAGTGCACCAAGATGTTGGAACCATGGGTGCAAGCTCCACTTCTGTCCCTCCACTCTGAATAATCAATCACACGTTTCTCCAAATTCTGCAGTTGAGCCAGCTGGAGGAGATCCATGCCAGCTTCTGTTATCTGTGTACCATCTGTGAGGGTACGTGAGGCACCATTTGTGGAGGCATGTGCAAGCTGACTACCAAAGTGATTGGGCTAGTTGGCTGCTGAGGTCTGTGGATGGGATGACCAGTGGGATCCACAGGCTGGCTGGCAGGGTCTGCAGGCTGGTTATTGAAATCTGCTTGTCAGTTTGTGTGAGTATCTGCCCCTTTACTTTGTTCTTGACTGCCTCCAGGCCATCTAGTCATACTGGTTCCCTCAGCATTCTGGGTGAGGAGAGAGAGGAGCATTCTGGACAGCACCCTCAAGGACTAGGGAAGCTGAACGCTCACGTCACTTTCTCTTTCCCCCTTAGGAAAAATCACAGGCTGAGGGGGTATCTTTTGGCCCTGAATTGCGCCAGCTTGGAAGAAAGATAATGCAGGTAAAGTGAAAATACTATTCTTACCCTTTTCAGCGTGGGTATTCTCTGATTTTGTGCTCCACTAAGGTACTGGATGGAGCCTGTCAACTGGACTCTGGAGCTACTATAAAGGTATTTTATTCTGTGGATAATTGTTGAATTGGTATTTCTGTGGCAATAAGGGCTGGGAATTCCTATGCCTCCATCTTGCTGACATCACTCTTTCTACAATTTTTATATCCATTAAATTTCTGTCCTACATTTTCCTCTTTATACTTTAGGACAAAATTACTCTTTTTCCCTTAACAAATATATATCCTGCATACCTTGCAGGCTTTGCATACAATTTCCCTTTGTCCTTATTGTCACTTTCATTCTACTTACATCAACTTAATACACATGGTCTTAACAATTATGCTTGGATTGTTCATTAAAATTTCATAAGACATTAAACAAAGCCAGCCATCGTCTCAAGTTACTGCCCTGATAAATATTTTTATAGCACATGCACATTAAGCAAGTATCAAAAAGCAAAATCCTAAAAAAATAAATATATGAGTTTTTTGTTTTACTGCTGCTCTTGATATATATGAAGTCATGGATGTCAAGAAATTTATTTTCATGCATCTTTACTCATACATTTGTTTAGTTTGAATTTATAATTTTTATAATTTTAATCATGTGGCAGATGTAATATCACCTTATTTGAGTAGTAAACCCAAACAGAATACAAATGTACATTCATATTAAAAATAATGTTAATTTAGAAGACATATCTGTTTTTATGAAACCAATAATATCACACTAGACTTATTTGCCAAAGATTTACCTAAACTGTACTTGAACAATATTTGGGTTTGTTTCTATATTTCTGGGAGTTTTAGAAATATTTAATTTATATAAGTACTTCTGTATATGTAAGCCAATTTGAATAGCACTTCTTTATGGGATTTTGTGAATTAACTTGGAAATACCATCTGGAGGTAGGAAACTATCATATATACATATTTACATACTTAAATGAACATATAAACAGACACAAACAGAAGCTAAAATTTTAGCTTCCATTCTAAAATTTTAACCATGAGTCAGGTAAAAATACAGTAATATAAACTCACTAATTTGGCCGGGCATGGTGGCTTATGCCTGTAATTCCAGCACTTTTGAAGGCCAAGGCAGGTGGATCACTTGAGATCAGGAGTTTGAGACCAGCATCGCCAACACGGTGAAACACCATCTCCACTAAAAATACAAAAAATATCCAGGAGTGGTGGCGTGCACCTGTTATCCCAGCTACTTAGGAGGCTGAGGCAGGAGAATCTCTTGAACCTGGGAGGCAGAGGTTGCAGTAAGCCTGGATCATGCCACTGTACTCCAGCCTGGGCAACAGAACAAGATTCTGCCTCAAAAAAATAAATAAATAAACTCACTAATTTATATAAAATAGTTGGCTCTTGCCTTTGCTCCACTTTATATTTTTATCTGAATTGTGTTTCTGTCAGATGAAAAAAGTTAAGGTTACCTGCTCAATATGAGGCTAATGCTTTTTGCCAATATTTGCAGAGGAGATTATTAAGATTTTCCTTTGCCCTGATATGTAATATTATGCAGGCTGTGGACTAAATTTTAGGTGAGGGATCTTTTGCAAATACCAAGTGGCTGTCTGGGTGTTTTCAAAGTCCATCTGAGTGAATAAAATATCCAGTCTGTTTCCAATTACTATGTTTTTCTTTTTAGCCTTAGGTAGTTGCCATTAGGAGTCCCTGAGTCCTTTGAGACCCCTACAGTGGGAGATAGGAGGGCTAAAGTTCAATTGACAATAGAGAATTGAGAGGCTGGAGTGGGATAGAAAAAGTCTGGCAGGGAGTGAACAGGGGGATAGAAGAGATAAAGGTATGAAGGGACTCAAGGGTACTGAATTGAAGACTTAAGGTGGTAAAAAGGGGAAGGAGAAGGAGAGGTGATGGGAAGGGAGAGGTCTTACGAGAGCTAGTTTGGGGAAGCTATTGAAGTTCTAGATTATTCTTAGGAAAATCATGCTAACAAGAAAGAAAGTGGACAGAATACGCACCCTAGTAATGAAGCATATAGTCAACAGGAATTCCAGAAGGAGGGTTTCAGACGTTCCTATCGGAGAAGCAAGATCAAATAAAAGGCACAAAGAGACTTCACAAAGAGCCAACAAAAAAATTTCAGCACAGGAATCAGGTAATAAATTTCCACTTGAAACAAAGAGCCAGAAAGAAGGACTTTCAGCCCAAGAGTCAGGGAGTGAATATCTACTTGAAACAAAGAGCCAAGAAGAACTTCCAGCTTAGGAGATGCCTTTCAATTACAAATGCTGAGATTCTATACTAGCCTCAGAGAGTATATTCAAAATCTTAAGAATTCAAACTTGGCCAATACCCTGCTTCAGTGGACTGGTATTCAGAGCATTGGCTCAGGAGCTGGACTACCACTGAATCTCTAATCCATCTTTACTCGGGGTCCTAGTGAGAAGCTTGGGGATCCAATGATGACTCTGATCCTGTTTCACTCATAGTCACCATAACCGTTAAAGAAAAATTATTCTGATATTTGTTAAAATGATAATGAAGACTATTCAGGCCTATTGAGACATTCATCAAAACTATCACAATAGGGAAGAGAGGTCAGGCTCAACTCTGAATACAACAAAGACAGATGAGGATTTGTGGCCAATGAGCAGAGTGGTGGTTGGGGAGTCAGTGAATGGAAAATTACTAAGAGGAAACATCAGGAGTAAGGAGATTTTTGCTAATCCTACTTAACAGGATTCTTGCTGAAGGCAGACCAGGGTGATCAGACATCAAGAATGGAAAATGAGGAATTTGATCAGATATCAAGAGTAATAAGATTTCAAGGAGGGGGAGAGTCTCACTAAACTGACTTAGCAAGATTCTTGCTAAAACTAGGCTAGGCAGATTGAAGACAAGGTCCAAGAATGAGGCCTAGTTGAAAAGAAGGTTCAGAGGAACCAGCCTAAAGTTTGGTCAAAGAGAGAGTCTTTATCAACATGTGTTCACTTTACATCTGTATGAAAGTCATTATTGTATTTTCTTTGACAATTATCCGTTAATACAGCCAATGCTTTTGAAGAGATTAGGATAGCACCTGGTACATTGCAAGCATTCAACAAAGTTGTTGTTGAGTTATTATGACTGCTGCTGTTGTTCTATTGATATGAATCAAGGTTCCAACAAGAAAAAAATCTCAGCCCAGATGGTTCAAATTAAGAGACTTGAGTGAAGAGATTACTTTATGAGCAGGGTAAAGGAACCAACGCGGGATATTAAAGCTCCAAGAAACTATGATGAGCAACCAGTACCTTACCTGTGCTGAAGGAGATGGGGAGGAAATAGTGTCACTGGATCCCAGTGAGAACTTGGGCCATAGAAAAGGGGCCATCTATCAGGATATGTTGTTATGAAGGGACCCAGCTCTCGCCAGAGATGGAGTGCTGAAACAGGGAGAAACCGGTAAACAAATACTCTAAACTTTCTCTCTTACTGCCTTCTTTATCACCTGCTGGGCCCTCTTATTGGATGAATCCAGTTAGAAATCAGCTGGCAGGGGAGCATGGGTGATGCAGTCTGCCTCTCCTGGCACAGATCAGGGCAAAGAAGGGTAAAGAATGCATCTTGGGGAAGGGGGCTGAAGAATGATCAGCACAATTATTACTACTATATTTTTATAATGCTCAAAGCCTATGGAATATTCAAAACCAATAATAAACCCTAATGACTATGGACTTTGGGTGATAATGCTGTCAATGTAGGTTCATCGATGGTAAAGAAAATGTACCACTCTAGTGGGGGATAGTGATAATAGGGGATGCTGTGCCACTGTGGGAGCAGTGGGTATATGGAAAATCTCTGTACATTCCACTCAATTTTTCTGTGAACCTAAAACTGCAATAAAAAATTAAAATTGATCATCGTGGTGGATGGGAGGCAGGACTAGATTGCAGCTCCGACTTGGATGGACAGAGCAGAGTGTGGAGGCTCGCATTGTGAATTTTAGCTCCAGATCGACTGCAAGAACAAACCAGCAATCCCGAGAGGACCCACAGACCCTTTGAAGGTAGTAGACTGCTCCTGCAGGACCCAGGAGACACCACACATACTGTGAGTGCCCCAACTGCGAAAGTGGGAAAGGGAGAGCCTCCTCTCCCAACATACACCCCCACTCGAGAAACTGAAGGTCTGTTTGCAGGAGAAGTTTCTGATCTTACCTGGAGCTGAGTAAATTTAGAGAGCCAAGTGAAATTCAGGGGTAGAGGAAGCAGCAGGAAGGCCCTGGGAGCTTGCTGGGTCCCCAGGCAGGCCATTCCTGCCTGGCACCACAGCGATCCATTGGGAGGGTGGTCAGAGGAGCAGGGGGTGGGAAAACACCACAGGAAGAAGGAAATCTCCAGCTGAACTTTGTAACAATTTGAACAGGGTGAGAAGCCTCCTGGCCAGAACTCAGGGAGTGAATCCAGTTTGCAGACTCCACAGGTGGGGGAAGAACCAAGCCCTTTTCTTTCACAGCTGGGAGGTGGGTAGCCTAGGGCAAGTTCTCAGGCCTGGCACACCCACTGCCTGGAAACAGACTTGGGGCTGTTAGAGGGGGCATGGTGGGAGTGAGACTGGTCCTTCGGTTTGCATGGGAGCTGGGTGAGAACTGTGACTGCTGGCTTTCCCACACTTCCCTGACAACACAACCTGCATTACTCAGCAGAGGCAGCCATAATCCTCCTAGGTACAACTCCATTGACCTGAGAACCTCACCCCTATTCCCCACAGCAGCTGCAGCAAGACCTGCCCAAGGAGAATCTGAGCTCAGACACACCTAGCCCTGCCTCCAACTGATGGTACTTCTCTACCCACCCTGGTAGCTGAAAACAAAGGGCACATAATTTTGGGAGTTCTAGGGCCCCACCCACCACTGGTTCCTCTTCATTCTACCACAGCTGATGTTCTCTGGAAAGCACCACCTCCTGGCTGGAGACCAACCAGCACAAAAATAGAGCATTAAACCACCAAAACTAAGAACCCTCACAGAGTCCATTGCACCCCCCTGCCACCTCTACCAGAACAGTTGCTGATATCCATGGCTGAGAGACCCATAGACAGTTCACATCACAGAACTCTGCAGACAACCACCAGTACAGCTCGGAGCCAGGTAGACTTGCTGGGGGGCTAGACCCAAAAGAGAGACAACAATCATTGCAGTTCAGCTCATAGGAAGCCACATCCATAGGAAAAGGGAGAGAATACTATATCAAGGGAACACCCTGTGGGACAAAATAATCTGAAAAACAGCCTTCTGTCCTAGACCTTCCCTCTGACAGAGCCAACCCAAATGAGAAAGAACCAGAAAACCTACTCTGGTAATATGACAAAACTAGGCTCTTTAACACCCCCCCACACACACACAAAATCACACTTGTTCACCAGCAATGGATCCAAACCAAGAAGAAATCCCTGATTTACCTGATAAAGAATTCAGGAGGTTAGTTATTAAGTTAATCAAGCTAATTAATGTCATTAAGAAATGAAACCAGAGAAAGGCAAAGCCCAATGCAATGAAATACAAAAAAAAAAAAAAAAATACAAAAAATGAAGGGGAAAATATTCAAGGAAACAGATAGCTTAAAGAAAACAATAAAAAAAAATCAGGAAACACTGGACACACTTATAGAAATGCAAAATGCTCTGGAAAGTCTCAGCAATAGAATTGAACAAGTAGAAGAAAGAAATTCAGAGTTCAAAGACAAGGTCTTCAAATTAACCTAATCCAACAAAGAAAACGAAAAAAAAAAAGAATAAGAAAATGTGGATAAAGCCTCCAAGAAGTCTGGGATTATGTTAAATGACCAAACCTAAGAATAATGGGCATTCCTGAGGAAGAAGAGAATTCTAAAAGCTTGGAAAACATATTTGGGGGAATAATCGAGGAAAACTTCCTTGGCCTAGATAGAGACATAAACATCCACATACAAGAAGCACAAAGAACACCTAGGAAATTCATCACAAAATGATCATCACCTAGGCACATTGTCATCAGGTTATCCAAAGTTAAGACAAAGGAAAGAGCTGTGAGACAGAAGCATTAGGTAACCTATAAAGGAAAACCTATCAGATTAACAGCAGATTTCTCAGCAGAAACCCTACAAGCCCTACCTTTGGCCTCCTCAAATAAAACAATTATCAGCCAAGAATTTTGTAGCCAGCGAAACTAAGTATCATATATGAAGGAAAGATACAGTCTTTTTCAGAAAAACAAATGCTGAAAAAATTCGCCACTACCAAGCCACCCTTACAAGAACCGCTAAAAGGAGCTCTAAATCTTGAAACAAATCCTGTAAACACATCAGAGCAAAATCTCTTTAAAGCATAAATCACACAGAACCTATAAATTAAAAATAGAAGTTAAAAAGCAAAAATAAAATAAAAAGATGCAGGCAACAAATAGCATAATGAATGCAAAGGTACTTTACATGTCAATCCTAACATTGAATGTAAATGTCTTAAATGCTCCACTTAAAAGATACAGAAACACAGAATAGGTAAGAACTCACCAATCAGCCATCACTGCCTTCAAGAGACTCACCTAACACATAAGGACTCACATAAACTTAAAGTAAAGAGGTGGAAAAAGGGGAAGGGGGATGGGGAGGAGTAAAAAAAAAAAAAAAAGAGGTGGAAAAAGATATTTCATGCAAACAGACACCAAAAGCAAGCAGGGGTAGCTATTCTTATATCAGACAAAACAAACTTTAAAGCAACAGTAGTTAAAAGAGACAAAGAGAGACAGTACACAATGGTAAAAGACCTGTCCAACAGGAAAACATTACAATCCTAAACATATATCCACCTAACACTGGAGCTCCCAAATTTATAAAACTAATAGACCAAAGACATGATATAGGCAGCAACACAGAAATAGTGGGGGACTTTAATACTCCAATGACAGCACTAGACAGGTCATCAAGACAGAAACACAACAAAGAAACAATGGATTTAAACTATACCTTGGAACAAATGGACTTAACATATATATATATATATATATATATATATATATATACACATATACACACATATATATACATATATATATGTGTGTATATATATATATATATATATCGATAGATAGATAGAACATTTCATCCAACAGCTGCAGAAAACACATTCTATTCAACAATGAATGGAACTTTCTCCAAGACAGACCACATGATAGGCCATAAAACAAGCCTCAATAAATTTAATAAAATTTAAATTATATCAAGCACTCTCTCAGATCACAGTGGAATAAAACTGGAAATCAACTCCAAATGGAACCTTCAAAACCATATAAATACATGGAAATTAAATAACCTACTCCTGAATGAGCATTGGGTCAAAAATGAAATCAAGGTGGAAATTAAAAAATTCTTTGAACTGAATGACAATAATGACACAAACTATCAAAACCTCTGGCATACAGCAAAGGCAGTGCTAAGAGGAAAGTTCATAGACTTAAACACCTACATTCAAAATACTGAAAGAGCACAAATTGACACTCTAAGCTCACACCTCAAGGAACTAGAAAAGCAAGAACAAACTAAACCCAAGCCCAGCAGAAGAAAGGAAATAATCAAGATCACAGCAGAACTAAATGAAATTGAAACAAAAAAATTAAAAAGATAAATGAAAAGCTAGTTCTCTGAAAAGATAAATAAAATTGATAGACTATTAGCAAGATTAACCAAGAAAAGAAAAGAGAAAATCCAAATAATCTCATTAAGAAATGAAACAGGGCTGGGCATGGTGGCTCACACCTATAATCCCAGCACTTTGGGAGGCCAAGGTGGGTTGGATCACTTGAGATCAGGAGTTCAACACCAGCCTGGCCAACATGGCAAAACCTTGACTCTACTAAAAATACAAAAATTAGCCAGGTGTGGTGGTGGGTGCCTGTAATCCCAACTACTCAGGAGGCTGAGGCAGGAGAATCACTTAAACCTGGAAGGCAGTGGTTGCAATGAACTGAGATGGCACCACTGCACTCCAACCTGGGTGACAGAACAAGACTCTGTCTCAAAAAAAAAAAAAAAGAAACAGGAGATATTACAACTGACACCAGTGAAATATAAAAGATTATTCAAGGCTACTATGAACACCTTTACACACATAAACTAGAAAATCTAGAAGAGATGGATGAATTGCTGGAAAAATATAATCCTCCTAGCTAAAATCTAAAAGAATTAGATACCCTGAACAGACCAATAACAAGCAGCAAGATTTAAATGGTAATTTAACAGTTACCAGCAAAAACAAGTCCAGGACCAGACGGATTCACAGCAGAATTCTACCAGACATCCAAAGAAGAATTGGTACCAATCCTTTTGACACTATTCCACAAAATAGAGAAAGAAGGGACCCTCATTCTATGTAGCAAGCATCATTCTATGTAGCAAGCATTCATTCTATGTAGCTCATTCTATGTAGCTCATTCTATGTAGCAAGCATCACCCTAATACCAAAACCAGGAAAGGACATAACCAAAAAAGAAAACTACAGACCAATATCCTTGATGAACATAGATGCTAAAATCCTTAAGAAAATACTAGCTAACTGAATCCAACAACATATCAAAAAGAGAATCCACCATGATCAAGTGGGTTTCATACCAGGGATGCAGGGATGGTTTAATATACCCAAGTCAATAAATGTGATATGAGACGTTGATTACCACCTGTGGAGGTCTGTCCTGCAGACCCTGACTCAGCGATGGATGAATAAATACATTCTCAGACATAGAATACAGTGTAAGAGTTGGGCTCTTACATCAGCTGCTCTCAGAGGGTGATTGCAGCTAACCAACAACAATTCCCTGTTCCTCCTCACATTTATTCAGTATAGATTTAATAACAGAGGTTCTAAGTCAACACACTTGTGGATAATTAACATCATTAAAAGAGTGGTTTTACAAATGATAAAAGGTTTTGGTTCCTGGGCCCAGAACAAACACCATTAACAGGTAATCCCCTTTCAACCTCCCCCTGAGAGGACCATCTGGCACAAAGTTTACATAAGTAAACAGAGTAGAGACAAAGGAATGTGGGGTAAACAGACTTAACTGGGGAAACTTTTATTATCCCTAATCTTCACCCTATTACCTAATGCTCTAAAGTAAGAACTGGCTGCCTTCAGCCTGTTCCATAAGTTAATAAAAACCTTTTGACCTTCTAAAAGATTAGAGACTATAATTTTACAACTTTCCCTAATATTCCCTTAATATTTTGCCAACCACCCTGAGTGAATCTCAACAGTGAAACACTAGATAAACAGAATTAAAAACAAAAATCACATGATCACCTCAATAAATGCAGAAAAAGCATTCAATAAAATCCAGTATCCCTTTATGATTAAAACTTTCAGTGAAATTGGCATACGAGGGACATACCTCAATGTAATAAAAGCCATCTATGACAAACCCACAGCCAACATAATACTGAATGGGGAAAAGTTGAAAGCATTCCCTCTAGGAATGGGAACAAGATAAGGATGCCCACTCTCACCACTCCTCTTCAACATATTACTGGAAGTCCTAGCCAGAGCAATCAGGCAAGAGAAAGAAATAAAAGGCATCCAAATTGGTAAAGAGGAAGTCAAACTGTCACTGTTTGCTGATGACATGATCATTTACCTTGAAAATTCTAAAGACTCCTCTAAAAAGCTCCTAGAACTGATTAAAGAATTCAGCAAAGTTTCCAGATACAAGATTAATGTACACAAATCAGTTCCTCTTCTATACACCAACAGCAACCAAGCAGGGAATCAAATCAAGAATTCAACCCCTTTTACAATAGCTGGAAAAAAAATAAAACACTTAGGAATATACCTAACCAAGGAGTCGAAAGACCTCTACAAGGAAAACTACAAAACACTGTGGAAAGAAATCATAGACGACACAACCAATTGGAAATACATCCCATGCTTATGGATAGGTAGAATCAATATTGTGAAAATGACCATACTGCCAAAAGCAATCGACAAATTCAGTGCAATCTCCATCAAAATACCACCACCATTCTTCACAGAATTAGAAAAAAAAAATTCTAAAATTCATATGGAACCAAAAAAGAGCCCGCATAGCCAAACCAAGGCTAAGCAAAAAGAACAAATCTGGAAGCATCACACTACCTGATTTCAAACTATACTATAAGGCCACAGTCGCCAAAACAGCATGGTACTGGTATAAAAATAGGCACATAGACCAATGAAACAGAATAGAGAACCCAGAAATAAACCCAAAACTTACAGCCAACTTATCTTCAACAAAACAAACAAAAATGTAAAGTGAGGAAAGGACAGCCTTTTCAACAAACGGTGCTGAGATATTTGGCTAGCCACCTGTAGGAGAATGAAACTGGATCTTCATCTCTCACCTTACACAAAAATCAACTCAAGATGGATTGAGGACTTAAATCGAAGACCTGAAACTATAAAAATTCTAAAAGATAACATTGGAAAAACCCTTCTAGACGTTTCATGACCAAGAACCCCAAAACAAATGCAATAAAAACAAAAATAGTTGGGGACTTAATTAAACTAAAGAGCTTTTGCACAGCAAAAGGAACAGTCAGCAGAGTAAACAGAAAACCCGCAGAGTGGGAGAAAATCTTCACAATCTATACATCTGACAAAGGACAAATATCCAGAATCTACAACAAACTCAAACCAGTAAGAAAAAAAACAAACAATCCCATCAAAAAGTTGTCTAAGAACATGAATATTCAATTCTCAAAAGAAGATATACAAATGGCCAACAAACATATGAAAAAATGCTCAACATCACTAATGATCAGGGAAATGCAAATCAAAACCACAATGCAATACCACCTTACTCCTGCAAGAATGGCCATAATCAAAAAATAAAAAACAGCAGATTTTGGCATGGATTTGGTGATCAGGGAATACTTCTACACTGCTGGTGGGAATATAAACTAGTACAACTACTATGGAAAACAGTGTGGAGATTCCTTAAAGAACTAAAAGTAGAACTACCATTTGATCCAGCAATCACACTACTGGGTATCTACCCAGAGGAAAATAAGTCATTATACAAAAAAGATACGTGCACAATGCATGTTTATAGCAGCAGAATTCACAATTGCAAAATCATGGAAGCAAACCAAATGCCTATCAATCAATGACTGGATAAAGAAACTGTGGTTTATCTATCTATGATGGAATATTACTCGGCCATAAAAAGGAATGAATTAACAGCATTTGTAGTGACCTGGATGAGTTTGGAGACTATAATTCTTAGTGAAGTAACTCAAGAATGGAAAATCAAACAACATATATTCTCACTTATATGTGGGAGGTAAGCTATAAGGACACAAAGGCATAAGAATGATACAATAGACTCTGGGGACTTGCAGGGAAAAGTGGGAAGGAGTGAGGGATAAAAGACTACAAATATGGTGCAGTGTATACTGCTTGGGTGATGGGTTCACCAAAATCTCACAAATCACCACTAAAGAACTTACTTATGTAACAAAATATCACCTGTACCCCAATAACATAGGAAAAAAATTAAAGACACAAGTAACATAAAAAAAATCTCTTTTAAAATGTTGCATATTTTTACAATGCTTCATATTCTCTAAAACTTTTGCATAAAATTTGTTGTAAAGAAATAGGGCAATTATAGTATACCCATATTACAGACAAGGAAAGTACAGCTTCAGATACTTCAAGTTCAACTGACAAGTGGGAAAGCCTTTTGATTCTAAGTTCAATGTGTATAGAACAGAGGTCAGGCTTTGCTGGGATAAAATCGAAGAGAAGACAAGGAAGAAAGCAAAGACATTTTTTCCTGATTTTTCTGGTTCACACACTTTGTCCCCAAGAGAAACAAGAGTGCGTCTTACTTCTTGCCATCGAAGTCTGTCCAAGTTTGAAGGGGTGTGTGTGTGTAGGGGAGACAACCTCCTGTGCTCATTTCCTATAATTTCTTCCAGAACTCTTGTTTGCTGAATTGATTGTACCTTGAGAGATCCTTTCCCCTTTCACACACCTACCTCAACTAGTTTCCTGAGGGCAGAGTGGTCCACAAGGATGCTCAACATAGGGTGTGTCCAAAGCTCAAGTGTAGGGTGGAGGGCTATCAGTGTACCAGCTTCAGAACCTCCCTAGCAATCTATTCTGTCTACCTGAAAATACTCATTGACCTTTTCCCCTCGCTGACTAATCTCCCTCTTTAGAGCTTTAATTTAAATATTACTTCTGCTAGAGATGCCTTTTCTGACTCTCCACATAAATTAGCTTTCCTCCATTATTCTTTTTCCTAGACCTTGTTTTTTTTCTTCAGACTGTATCACAGTGTGTTCTCATTTAGACATTTGCCAACCTGTTTATTGCTTGATTTCCTCTCTATAAAACTATAAAGTTCATGAGAACTGGTAAACATCATTTTCCACCAGTAACCCAGTGTTCAGCACAGGCTCTGATGTGGAGGTGATAACCAATAAATCTGTGTTGAATAAATGAACACATGAATAAATAAAATTGACTAAATGAAACTAGTCTTCTCATTCAACAGCCTTCAATATCTCCAACCAGAGACTACAGATATCAACATACCAGAGGGATAGTAAAGCATTTGGCAATCAGGACAGATCTTATAGATGATTATAAGGACTTGGATTTGTATCCTGAGTGAGATAGGAAGAAGCCACTCAAGGGTTTGAGACAGCTTTTGTTCTACCTTGTATTTCATCTAGCACCCCTTCCCATTCCTAGTGACTTACAGTAGGCACTCAGTAAATTTGTTGATTACATTTGTGAATGAATGAATAAAAATATAGTCTCTAATCCTGAAGAACTTATGAGTGTTGTGGTGAAAGAGACCTGGTAATCACCTTTATATTTTTTAAATAGGCTTATTGTCTGCCTTGTCTCCACCATTTCAGTTAGAAACAACTTCAGAGGAGAGCACAAGTCTACGACAGATTCAGATCCTTGGGGGCCTAGTGCAGAGTGCAGCATCATAAAGGGTGTACCAGAAATACTCTTCTGGTTCTCATGCTGTTTCATCATATCAGATTTTTTTTTAGATGAAATCTTACTCTGTCGCCAGGCTGGAGAACAGTGATACAATTTTGGCTCACTGCAACCTCCACCTCCCGAGTTCAAGCAATTCTACTGCCTCAGCCGCCCAAGTAACTGGGATTATAGGTGCACACCACCATGCCTGGCTAATTTTTATATTTTTAGTAGAGACAGGATTTCACCATGTTGGCCAGGTTGGTCTCCAACTCTTGACCTCAAATGATCCACCCGCCTTGGCTCCCCAAAGTGCTGGGATTACAGGTATGAGCCGCCGTGCCCAGCTGGATTATTTTTAATGCAGTGTATTTGACATGCCAGCCCTCTAGCTGGATCCTGGGTACCCTCCCAGAGGAACCACCAAATATGGTTTTCATCATCTTGCGCAGCCAAGAGATGGCTCTGAGAATTCTAGTCTTTCCCTTGGTTGTCCTGACTCTCTAGTCCTCCCTGGTTATGGGGTGGAAGCAATGGTTGTTGATCTGGAATCACTGATTTTTCTGAATAGATGAGGGGATAATGCTTTGGGGTTGTAAAAAAGGAACCAATCTTGGTTTTAGTTTCAGCTTACTATCAGTGTGTCTGTAGGCTCTCATTTCACCTCTTTGGGCTTTCTTTTTTCCTCACTCATAAAATTCGAGAGTGAAGGGTGGATAAGAGCATTCTCAAGATCTCTTCCTGCACTTCTAGAATTCTAATCTTTCATGTGACATAAGAAAATGATTCTTCAATTGGCCACAAGCCATCTTCTAGCTTCCAGAATACTCCTAAACCACATATTTGCTGAGTTTCTGGACCATTTCCAGATATTTCACATTTTGCTCATCCTGAAGGCTCTTATTTCTGAAATACCAGACCCTAATCAGTTTAGTAACTGGAGTTTATTTTTTATTTTTTTGGCGCTGGATTTCTGACATCTGGAACAATTTCCTGTCAGATCCCGGAAGAGTCTCTCCCAGAGTGTCTTAAACACCAGCAAACAATTTACACTCACCCAGGACCCATCATGTTTAAGATGTCTTGTGGCATCTTATTACAATTAGGAGAAAATGAAACCAGGAGCTCAGTCTGATGAAAATTGAGTTTGGAAACTAGTGTTAAAATAGAAGTCATTAATGCAGGCAAAATGTAGCTGAAAGTGCCAACTCATGTGAGGTGGTATGTTTGGGAGGGCAAGGAGAGAGTGCCAAGTAACTACGTCTGCAGTTCTGTGGGATAGGACAAACTCAAGAACAACACAAAGCAATCTACTTGCTGGTTAATGTGCAAGAGATCCTGATGAACTGATAAAACAGAAGAAGCCATTCAAAGGCTCCTGGGACAGTGCCTTTAAACATCATTACCTTTTAGGGCTAGTTAATTGGCTATTTTAGGTTGCATTCACCTAGATGCAGACCCTGAGAAAAGGATGGGAGTCCAGTAACTTATTTAGGAGATGACCCTAGGAAGCACTTGTAGAGGAATGGGGAAGTGAAATAGGGAAGAGAAGGAAGCCAATAAATGGAGTATTGTTGTGCATGGTACTACTGTGGGTTGCTGAGGCTCAACCCTGATGGGGAACTCTAAGAAACTGTAGGAAATATCTTAGAGTATACCACTTGAGGGGTGCAGAAACTGGGGTATTTATCCTCCAACTTTCATTCATTATATGCTGGGAGTTCTCCTGGAGGCATTGCTGGGCTCCCCTCCTGCAAGCTAATCAAGAACCCTAAGAGTAAGAGCTATAAGTACTTGAAATAGGATGACTTCAGCATGTTCTAGGATGGCAAGTGCTGAGAGGCTGTGAGTGGGGCACTTACAGCACCTTGACCACAGTTCCCACTGTCGGGTAGTCAACTCACAATGGGTCAGGTGCGGGGAAAATCATAGCAATTTTGAGATAAATGCACCTTTCCTATCTCTGGTCTAGCCCCCTTGTTTTCCAGATAAGTAAACCAAGGTTTAAAACAGGGCTGTTCAACAGAAATATAATCAAGCCACATATATAATATAAAATTTCCTAGTAGCATATTTAAAAGTAAAATGAAACAGGTGAAATTAATTTTAATAACATCTTTAACTCAGTATACCCACATGATTATACTTTTAACATGGAATTAACATACCCATTATTACTGGGATGTTTTGCATTATTTGGGATGAGGGTACTTAGGCTTTGAAATTCAACATGTATTTTCCACTTGCAGCTCATCCCAATTCCAACTGGCCACATTTCAAGTGTTCAATGGCCACCTATGTCTACTGTCTACCATATTGGACAGGGAAAATACAGAACATTTCCATCAGTGCAGGAAGTTTTATCAGGCAGTGCTGATCTTGTTAGTTTGTATCATTTACCCTATGTTAAGAGCTTTTAGTTGACAAGAAGTCAGAAGAGAACCCTAGGCTCTCTGACTAGGCCAGAACCTTGGACTTCAACTCTCCCGAAAACAGGAGAAGCCAGGCTCTTATGGGGCTTCAGGTTGTTGAGGCCAAGATTAACTTGACTGGTTGCACATCCCCCCGGACGTAAGAAGGTCCAGAGATCAAGCTCAGGTAGATTCTTGAAGATAAGGACCAGATCAGTCTTATTCAACACTGCGTCCCCTACCCAGTTCCTGCCCCATGGAAAGCCCTCACCAGAGCGCTGTTGAATGTAGATTAGAAGGTCACCTGAGTAAGAAGTCATGCATAAACTGGTAAAGGGACAGTTGGACCAAGGAACCTAAAGGGAAAAAAAGTATCTTCCTGGTCATTAATCCTTTCTTATCTGACCACTTACCATGCTATCATACAAAGAAAGAAAAAGAGGTGCAGAGCAGTGAAGAGAATTTTCCGGCAAGACCATTGTGTTTGCCTGAAGTGAGCTGCTTTGACAATGGTCCCAACACCCACATTTAACAAGAGGCAATTTGCTCAGGGTTTTATTCCCGCAATAAATCTTACCATTTTCTGCTCCTTAGCCTGCCTGTCTTCTCTTCTCTGTATTACACTAACGGCTTCTTTTCCAGCAGCAGTGGTAATAAATGGTGTGCTCTCAATGTAGAAGTTAAGGCTTCAAGGTGAAGCCTTTGGAAGCAATTCCTTTGTAATTTCATTTATGGCCATGCCATATTTTATGGTACAACTTACTAACTCTGTGGGTGGCTTTGTGTGTGTTCCAGAGAAAGGGAGAGTGAGACACACCCCCACCCTCCAACTTTCACACACCCTTCCCAGTGGAATTTGGAGGTTAAAGCAACTCCTGGGATTTTATTTTTTATTTTATTTTATTTTCAATTCTAGGTTCAGAGAGTATATGTGCAGGTCTTTTACATGGGTATATTGCATAATGGTGAGGTTTGGGCTTCTAGTGAACCCATCACCCAAATAGTTAACATAGTACTCGACAGGTGGTCCTCCTGGATTTTTGGAAAGAAGACTTTAACCTCTCCTCTACTCTTCATGCTTGCTATCTAGCCAGCCATGATAAGAGATATTTGAAATATCACTGTTCTAGGAAGCATTCTCCAGTCTCTTCAGTCCACCATAAGGCCTCTTCCCTAGAACGCCTACAGCACTGATTGTCGAGCCTTGCCTATGTCTTCTGTCCACAATTAGGCAGCCATTTCTTTTGAGAGTGGCAACTATGGAAGAATGTTACTTTCCTGTCACCTTGTCCACTTAATACACATAGCCCAACCCCACCAGAGCTGGTAATTGGTTGACTGACTTAATGAATGATTGGCAACCTCCATCTCCATTTTGGGGGTTCCAAAATCATCCAGTTAGTATGGCTTCTCTAGGGTGCACACAATGCAACATGCTTGGTCCACATCCTCCAAGAAGGGGCCAAGAGTCCTACAACCAAGGAGGGAAGAAACTCGAGATATATATATATATATATATATATATATATATATATATATATATCTGGGGTCTAGATCAGTTTCAAGTTCTCTCTGAAGTCAAAGCAAAACCTGACTTTGCACACAGACTTCCTCAGTACACACACACACACACACACACACACACACACACACACACACACACTCTTGTGAGGGTTCTCAAAGCGCTTCTTGAGAATACAGTCAATATATTATTGATTGGGTACACAGTGGATGCTCAATAAATATTTGTTAAATAAAACCAGTGAAAGTGGCCACCATGAATTTTTTTTATCCTGGGGAAGTTGCAAGATAAAGTGGGAAAAGTATGGGGAACAGCTCTGAGTTCAAATAGTGTCTTCACCTCAAGCTATTTAAATGGCCCTGGGCAAGCAAATGCCTTACCTTTGAGAGTTTCAAGTTCCTCATCTGTAAAGTGAGAGTGATAATACCCATTGCCTAAAGTAGTTTTGATGGTTACATGAGACATTGCTACTAAAACTCTTGGGCACTTAATAGGCAAATGGGAAACATCAGTTACTTTCCCCTCTGTCTGGAATGTTCCTGGCCACCTAGCTGACTCCCAGACAACTTCTAAGGCTCATTGAATAATACAACAGGCCAGGAAAAGCTGATCATTCCTTCTTCCCTACTTTCCTTTTATCTCTGTAGGCAGCTATTAGTATACTTCTCACCCTATACTTCAACAATTTCAGTCATTGCTCTTCATTCTTGAGGTTGGGACCAAGCTTACACCATTTTTTAAAATTTTATTTTTTTTCTTTCCATCTTTTAGTTTAGCTTCAGGAAGTACATGTGCAGAATTGTTACATGGGTAAATTGCAAGTCTCAGGGGTTTGTTATACCTATTATTTTGTCACCCGGGTAATGAACATAACCCCATAGGTAGCTTTTTGATCCTCATCTCCTTCCATCCTCCACCCTCGAGTAGACCCTGGTGTTTCTTATTCCCTTCTTTGTGGCCACATGTAATCAATGTTTAGCTCCCACTTATAAGTGAGAACATGCAGTATTTGGTTTTTTGTTCCTGCATTAATTCCCTTTGGATAAGGGCCTCCAGCTCCATCTGGGTTTCTGCAAAGGACATGATCTTGTTCCTTTTTATGGCTACAGTCTTCCATGGTGTATATTTACCACATTTACTTCATCCAGTTCAGTTGATGGGCATCTAGGTTGATTCCCTGTCTTTGCTATTGGTGTACACCATTTTGTATTCTCAATGCTTAGCATACTGCCTGGTATGTAGTATGCACTTAACAAAAACTTCATTTTCTTTGCAATAAAAAAGATTAAAAGGACACATACTGAAATTTAACAGTGGTTTTATCTATGGTTAGTTGGATTACAGGTGGTTATGTACTTTGAGGGGTGGGCCTCATTTGTATTTTTCAAAATGCTTTTCCCTACAATTACCATGTTTTATTTGAGTAACAAAATGATTCTATAAAAATAAATAAATATACGCTCAGTGGGTAGATGAACAGATGGATGGATTGACAGATAGAAAGATAGATGGAGTCAGCTGAGCGCAATGGCTCACGCCTATAATCCCAGTACTTTGTGAGGCTGAGGTAGGCAGATCACGAGGTCAGGAGATTGAGACCATCCTGGCCAACATAGTGAAACTCCGTCTCTACCACACTGGGTGTGGTAGTGCACACCCGTAGTCCCAGCTACTCCGGAGGCTGAGGCAGGGGAATTGCTTGAACCTGGGAGGCGGAGGCAGAGCTTGCAGTAAGCTGAGATCATGTCACTGCATTCCAACCTGGTGACAGAGCAAGACTCCATTTCCAAAAAAAAAAAAAAAAGAAGAAGAAGAAGAAGAAGAAGAGATGTAGTCAATGAATTTAAGCAGCTTCCATTCCTCTAGATTCTCAGTATCTGGGACCGAGACTGAATTTACTGCAGGGTGAGAAAAGTGATTTCCACTCCCCATGAGCCTGTTCCCTGTTTCCTACCACAATGGTTTTGAAGATCTCTGTCACCTGGTTCCATCCATTCTGTTTAAACTCATTCTCTGAAACCCCATTCTGGTCAGGAAAAATCCTAGACCCCATTTCCACCATGATCTGTGTTAGGACTTAAAAAACTTTTTCTATAAAAGGGCCAGAGAGTAAATATTTTAGTCTTTAGGGATCATACGGTCTCTGTCACAATTACCCAACTCTACTGCTGCAGCGTGAAAACAGCCACAGGCAATGCATAGATGAATGAGTATGTCTGTATCCCAGTAAAACTTTATTTACAAAATCACAGCAGGCTAAATCTGGTTTGCAGGCTGCAGTTTACCAGCCCCTGATCCATGACTTTACCAACATTGTTCTCCTTCTTGGAAGGCCCTTTCTCCTGCTTGCCTATTTTTTTTTTAAATATGGAACGCTTCACGAATTTGCATATCACCCTTGCGCAGTGGCCATGCTAATCTTCTCTGTATCCTTCCAATTTTAGTATATGTGCTGCCGAAGCGAGCACCTGCTTGCCTATTTAAATTCTATCCATCTTCTGCCTTTCAACTATAATGTGACTACTTATTATCTACTCCCTTTGCCTGCTGCTATTGCATTGTAATTATGTGTATTCTACTAGGTACTAAATAAATATCAGACAGTTTACGGTGAAGTTTTCTACTTTTGAGGGGATTTTTGAAGGATGTGTTCTGGAATTATGCTTGGAAAGGACTGGAATGGGCAGATGTGAACATTTTATCAATATTTATAATAATAATGTACAGGGCATTAGTCTTATAATGATGTAGTCAGCATAGTGATTCAAAAACATCTATCAAAAAATTAAGTAGGTTGCTCAACAACAACCTAATGGCAGAACAAGAAATAAAAGCCAGGTATTATGACTTATGAAGTGTCCTCACTCTATTTCTAAAAGCTAAACAAAAAAATAATAATAGCAACTTCTGTTGGGGAATTTAAGACCCAAATGCTTAGGAGTTTTTAGTGTCCTTGGACAAGCTGGGATGATAAATCAAACCTCACCACTGGAGATATTGAAGCTTCCTCTCTAAATTAGCCACCGTATAGCAGTTTGTGCAGAAATCTGGCTTCAACTTTCATTTTTTTCTGATCTCATGAATACTGTGCCTGCGCTCTTGGCTCTGTGAGATGGGCTAAAGTTTATGCTTATAATCACGTGGCAGCTCCAGCTAGCTCTCAGCAAATGTGACTGAGTAGTCCATAAATGGTCCTTATTTGGTGGCAAAATGCTTGGCTCCCTCTCCCTAAAAAGGAAATAATATAGAAATTGTGCATTACAGCCCCATACCACCGAAAACACAATTTCTTGGCTTCTAGAACCACTTGCTGACAGAGCAGACCCTTAGAGAGCAGAGATGCAAAGCCTGTTGACTCACACTTGGGGCTTTTCTGAACATTTCACAGCCCCGTACTTTTCACCAGCAGCAGCTCTGTTTGTGAGCACACACCATCTGGCCCCAGAGCCGCTGGAACTAAATAAAAGGAATACATTTGAATAAAGCCTTGACCCGGGGCTTTAAAACACGCTTCCTATGGCTCCCCTTGGAATTTTAGACTTAATGACTTCTCCCTTCCTTCCCCTCAGTTCATTTCGATCATACCACATCTTTTTAAACAGAGCTAGTGTATCCATTCATTGATTCAGTCACTCATTCATTCATTCACGCATTCCATAAGTAAGTAAAGTATATATTAAGCACTTCACAAATGCCAATACTTTAGACAGAGTAGTGTAAAAGTTAGATGTGGTCCCTATCCACCCAGAAATCACAGCTGAGCAGACAAGACAGATATTAAACATTTACAATTGATTATGAGGAAGATTATGTTTGGGATAGTACAGTGTGCTATGGGTAAGACAAATGTCTAATTTACTACCCAAACCTAGATGCTTTTGAGGGTAAAAGGAGGTGCTGTAGGTAACTATTCCAGAACAACAAGTTAAACCAGAATTGTCCTGGGCCAGGAAGGACATACGGTTCCTGTAGCTTTGGCCATTCAGCAAAGGGCCTAATTCAGTTATAGGTCTGTTTCCTCTCCTCTCCCTGTTACCCTGTTCCTACATTGCCCTGTCTCTCCCTGCTTTTTTTCCTTTATAGGATAGCAGATTTCAGTGACATGAGTGATGGAGCCCATTGATGTTAATGATTTAAATCCAGTGCTTGGCAGTGTTTCCAGGCATTGGTATGTCATCATTTCCTGCTACCCCAGGTTACCTTGAGAGGAACCTTCACCACACTGAGGCTTTAAATCTTGACTTCTGCCTTTGAATCCAGCTCCCTTCCCATATATCAAGAATGTAGCTGGACTTCTGCCCAGGACTGGCCTGTGATTTTATACTCTGTAGCAATATGAGGAGTAGGGTGGTTTTGGTGTTCTGGGAGCTGTTTCTTTGGGGATGGTGGGCTTCTAAAAACCTAAAGCTTAGTCTGGCGTGCAGTCACCTAGAGGGCATTGCAAAGGTATAAATACCTCACTGATAACCTATCATTTTGTTCCACCTATAAGTCTGAGCTGTGGAAGATTTCTCTTTTAATTATCAAGGATGGACCTAAAAAAGTGTCTCAGTGATGGCATCCTTGGGGCATGTGGAAGATGCTTATGAGGCTTTGTCCCATAGCCCCTATAGGCCCACCTCTGAGTTTACCTGCAGCCACAGTAGATAATTCCTGGAAGGTTGGCAGCTTCTCACCTCAAATGCCTACTAACCCTCTGCCTGAGGCTTTCAGCAGTCCCTCCTAGAGCTCACTCAACACACACAAGATAACCTTCAACCAATGAAGGACAGGAGTCAATGGATATGGTATTCAGGATTGAAAGGGACCTCAATTATCCTTGCCTCCTGGTTTTCATGCCCTTGTGCAGTCCTCCCCACAAAAAGAAAATAGGGCTGACCTTTGCAACCAATATGATATAGCAGGAAATAATGGTGTGCAACTTTTTAGGCTGGATTACAAAAAGCACTGCTGCTCCCACCTTGATATCTTTTGGATCACTTGCTCTGGGGGAAGCCAGCTGCCATATTATGAGGACTTACAGAAAGGGCCATGTGGTAAAGAGCTGAGGCCTCCTGCAACAGCTAGCAACTGAGTTGTCAGCCAGGTGAGTACGCCCTCTCAGAAACAGATCTTCTAACCCCAGTCAAGCCTTCAGATGACTGCAGCCTTAGCTAACAGTTTGGTTGCAATCTTAAAGGGAGACCGCCAAGCCAGAACCATCCAGCTAAGCCAACCTCAAATTCCTGACCCTTAAAACAGTGAGAGAGTATAAATGTTGTCACTTTAAACTGCTACATTTAGGGTAATTTGTTACACAGCATTAGTGAACTAGCATAGTAGATAAACACCCTAGTTTCTGTAGAAGCACACTCCACCTGGTTTCTCAGGCAATCTTCAGTGGGATTTAGCCCCAGTTGTCCACTGTGGTAATCTTCTCACTGTATGCTTTTTATTTGTTTTGTATATTTTCCTTCTCTGTGTCTCATTCTCCCTACTTCCTCACTTTTGTTTCCTGTGATTTTCTCCCAAATAAACAACCTGCCCTCAAGTCCTTGCCTTGGCATCTTCCTTGAGCAACCAAACCAAGACAGGTTATCTTGCTCATATTCATGGATCAACTTTTCAAAGGAAGAGCAACTTTTGTAAACATGTTTATGTCTTTAGGAAATTTTTATCCTAAGTATTATCTTTATTTAAAAAAAAAACCCTCCGATGCTGTATGATTCCATTTATATAAAATGTCCAGAACAGGCAAATCTATAGAGACAGAAGATAGATTAGTGGTCTCCTTGGACTGAGACTGGGAATGGGGACTGACAGCAAATGGCACAAGAGGTCTTTGGATGTGATAGTGATATAGTTTGAGTCTGTATCCCCACCCAAATCTCATGTTGAATTGGAATCCCCAATGTTGGAGGTGGGGTCTTGTGGGAGGAGACTGAATCATGGGGGTGGTTTCTCGTGGTTTAACACCATCTCCCTAGTGCTATTCTCATGATAGAGTTCTCATGAGATCTGATTATTTAAAAGTGTGTGGCATCTACCCTCTCTCTCTCTCAGTCCTGCTCCTGCCATGTAAGATGCCTGCTCCCACATTGCCTTCTGCCATGAGTAAAAGCTCTCTGAAGGCCTCCCCAGAAGCAGATGCTGCCATGCTTCCTGTACAGCCTGCAGAACCATGCATGAATTAGACATCTTTTCTTTATAAATTACCCAGTCTCAGGTATTTCTTTATAGCACTGTGAGAATGGAGTAATACAGGTGGAAATATCCAAAAATTGGATTGTATTAATGGTTGCACAACTCCGTATATTTGCTAAATGCCATGGAATTATATACTTTAAACAGGTAACTTTTATACTTCTTTTTGCCTTTATTATACCCCAGTAAAGCTGTTTTAAAGAAAGAAAAATAATTTTCATGGTTGAAACATGTATAGAAATGGCATGTGGGGGGGAAGTGGGACAGAGAAAAGTGAAGGAAAGAAGTCCTATTGCTAGCCACTTTAGTTTCATAAGAACTGGATTTACTACAGTCTTTTCCAAAATAAAATCAACAGATTTGATAGAGGCCAAGTAATAATTAGGCCACTTAAATACAGAAAACTAATATCAAAGACAGGATCTCATGTGGGCTTTGTCTAACCACAGGAGTCCCCTACTCCACATACCCAGAAATGCCAAAGATGTGGTTTGAGAACCAGTAGCCACGTCTGATATATAAGAACACTCTTTGGGAATTTGCCTTAAGAAAACCATCAGCAACAGCCAACCCTTGTGGGGTATGAGGTGCAATGGGTTAGGCTGTAAGATTCTGGTATCTAAACTCCATGATGAGAAGGAAGAAAGCACCAATAGTAGTCCTTCCTTTCCCTAGGACTGAAAGAACCTAGGGGCACACATATACCTTCTTTCGTCCCTCTTGCTGGAGCTTCCAGGGAGAAACAGTATCTCCAGAGAAATAGGAATATAGGGCATTCTATAATAGGTACTGCCTTCCTTCAGTTTGGCCAGGCCAGGCTCAGGAAAGGAATGAGAGACAGAATAGGAGACTTACTCCTTCACTACATGTTTATTTTCAGAGCTTGAAGTTCCTACAGAGCATCTGAGTAAAGGTCTTAACTGACTGTACTGATTTCAGGACATGTTGGGAACATTTGTTATGGATATGGGGGAAGATGTAAGAGACAAGAGACACACATATAGAAACACATAGACATGCAAACATATATGCACTGGCTGCTCAGTCGTGTCAGTTAGCTTTTGCTATATCACAAGCCACCCCAAAACTTAGTGTCTTAAAACAGTTCCCATTTACTTAGAACACAATTCTGAGGTTTGTCCAAGTAGTTATTTTGGTCTAGGTTGAGATATCTCATTTGTCTTCAGTCAGCTAATGAGTTATTGAGAGGCTGGGTGACCTAGCATGGCCTCACACATGTGTCTAGCGTTGGCAAGCTGCTGGCTGGGGTGATGAAGGCAGATACATGTTTCTCACCATCCAGCAGTCTAGCTTGGGACTCAGGGTTTCAGGAGCAACAAGAGAGAAAGCCTCAATGCATAAACACATTCCAAGAGTCTGCTTGCTTTATGTTTGCCAATGTCCCATTGGCCAAAGTAGGTGACATGACCAGCATAGACTCAAGGGGTGAGGAAAGAGATACCATCTCTTAATGGGAAGATTTGTGATGCCACAAGAAGGGGAAGTATATGGGAGCCATCATTAATATAACCTACCACACCTGCTTGTTTTTGCTTTTCCAATTTTCTTCTCATTTAAGATCTGCAGGTTGTCATCCTTCTTCTCACTTGCTAGAGAATGTGTTTTGTTCAACAGCTGTTCTAACAGCTAGAGAATATAATTTATTTTGAGATGAACCATTTTGCCCTGATACTAATTAAACTCTAGCTCTTTCTCTTGAAAAGAAAATTCTCCATTTCTCTATTCAAATATGACTGCCGTATAGATGTCCCCAGAGTCTGGTTGCAAGCCAAATATAGGATGCCATTTCAAGGGACCTGTTGACAGTGTGGACTTGGCTCACTGGCCATGGAGGGCTTGGAATAAAGAAAAATGGAAGAGTTAGTGTCGTGAAAGAAGAGAGAGAAAGAGGAGAGGAAGTGCTCAGTTAATAAAATTGGCATTGATGTCACCATGAAGGAACACTAAAGCACATACCACTCGACACCTCAGAAGGAATTTGTAGCCTGGAGACCTTAGCTGCATCTTTTTGAAGATGATTCAACTGCATAGGAGATGAAGGTTAACTAATCACAGTGGAGGGAGAATACTCTGCATTCGATTGCATACTGTCATAGCCAGTCAACACTATTGGGGTCTGTGAGGGAAATGGGAAGAAAAAAGATTATTAGATAATGAAGGTGAGTAATGAAGGTGAGTAGAAAAGGGCACATATGGCTTGGGAAGGTTTTCCAGGAAAGGAGAGAGACTTGAGACTTCAGTTTCAACTCCCCACTGTGAGACAAACACGTGGGGGAAGAAACAGAGCCCTTTAGCTGGCTTCCCTCCTACTTCACCCTGCTCCTGAAGCACATGCAGCTCTAGCCTAACTTGATATTGAGGAAGGATTCAAGAACTGTAAATAATCCTCTTTCCCAAAGCTGATCAGACCATGGTGTGAGGGCATACACACAGGAGAGATGCAGGATAGACCAGAGTAGAAAAAAGTCTCAGTGAAGCCTGAAGAATATTGGTGTTCCCTCAGGACATCAATAAAATGGTCCCCCAAGCAGTCCCTTGGGGGACTTGAGGGCTTGCTCTTTGGGGTAAAGACTGCCAGTTGTCCATTACAATCCACTCTCTCCTTCCTCCTAGGCACACAGCTTGACTATACTTCCATGTCCCTTGAGATTAGGCTTGGTCATGTGGTTGAATTCTGGCTAGCGGAATATGAGAAAAAGTAATCTATGCCACTTCCAAAATTAGAATATAAGATGATACGTGTGTCTCCATGCTATCTTTCTTCTTCCCACCACCTGGTACCCACAGCAATCTAGCTTCAACTATATGGATAACAACAATACCTTAGGGAATGGCAGAGCCATACAATAGGAAGACCTCGGGTTTCTGATTGACTATGGAGGAGATTTGCTTCACCAGTCTGGATCATGCACCTCTGAATTGTTACCTGAAAGACAAATCAAATTTCTGATTCTGTAGTCTATGGTGTTGTTAGGTGTCTTTGTTACAGCATGTTCGCTTTTATTCTAACTGATGCTTTCATTCATTCAACCTAAATATTATAGGGCCTCTCTGGAGAATTCTCGTCTGGCCTTGAAGTCATTAGAACTATATATCCAACCCTGAAAAGACTGTAGAATGATGGTTCTATTTCTGCAATTTTCTTGGTAAGGGGGAAAAGAGTCGTTGACATTGAACATGACTCAGTAAAACTGCTTCAAAATGTATTTTTTCTCCCCAAAGTTTACTCCTTGTGGCAACCATCTTCTCTCTGTGTGTTTTTCTTTCTTTCTCTTGCATGTATGCTGACACCCCCAATGTACACACACACAGACACTCTCTCTCTCTCTCTCTCTCTCTCTCTCTCTCTCTCTCTCTCTCTGCCTCATCTATTTGCTATCCTTCTAGAGCCTCCTCTTCCTTCTAGTCTGGTCTCTCTTGGCTTCCCCTATTTGTATTCTTTATGAGTCATCCAGGTCACAAAAACAAAACATCATCCTTAGTACCTGCTCTTATCAGAAGGCAGGAAAATCAGTGAAAAAATAACTACGTTAATGTTTTGTAGTCAAGAGAAACACAAATAACTTAATACTTCTCCCTGTCCTACATAGGGAAACAAATTCTAATTGAGCATCTATTATGAACTCACAAGACAGGTGTAGAACCATCTGGAAGGAGTCTTGAAGAGTAGCCAATGGGGAAGATTAAAGGTCAGAAAATTACTTGCCTCAAAATTATTAATGGAAGAACAAAGACTAGATCCTGGTCTCCTAATCACTCATGCTCAGCTTCTAGCCCTATGCTATTTCCTGACCCTCCCCTATTTCCTGCTCTGAAACTTGCAGGAGAATGCATGAGGCCCCTCCACAGAATGCTTGCTGGAATCTTAGTACTCTAGACCCAGAAGGAAAGCAGGCAAGGCAGAGGGCTGGGGAAAATGAGTCAGTCACAAAGGCAACCAGAGCAAAGGCTTCACATCTACCCTATGATCCAGCAATTTTACTCTTAGATATATACTCAACAGAAATGGAAATATATGCCCATAAGAAGACTCGTAGTAGCTTTATTAAGAATAGATAAAACAAGAAACAACGCAAATATCCAACATGATGAGAATTTATAAATAAATTATGCTATAGTCATACAATGAAACACAATCTAGCAATAAAAAGGAAAGAACTACTGATATACACAACAACATGGATAATCTCAAAAATATTATATTGAGTAAAGAAGCAAGACATAAAGGAGTACATACTGTATTATTTCATTTTTATGAAATTCTGGAACAGCCAATTATAATATATGATGATAGAAATTACAGTAGTGATTGCCTCTGGTGAAGAATGAGGAATGATGGCAAAGGGGCACAAGGGAACAATCTAGGGGTGATAGAAATGCTGTATATCTTGATTTGTGAGGTGCTTACACAGGCATATACATTTGTTAAAGCTTATTGAACAGTGCTTTGAAGATCTATGTATTTCACTATATGTAAATTATATATCAAACAAACACACACCTAAAAATAGTATTGGAAGAAAAAGACTATTAAAAGAAAAATGAACACATTAAACTTGTAACTTTTGTTTCTTTCTATATATAGGTAAAGAAGATCTCTCTCCAGTCGCATTCCTCTCCCTTGTCTCCCAGCTTCTTCCCATCCTTGACCTTCATTCTATCTCTGATAATCATATCAAAAGCTCTCCCGTCCCCACTTCAAAACCATCCTGCCAAATTTGTTGCATGCAAATGTCCAGCTTCTGCCAGTGACACAGCCCAAATGAACCATGTGTTTCCAAAGCAGGCTGAAGATGAATGAGACAAGAGCAGGGAAGTGATGATGAAAATGCTTTGTAAAAATATAAACCTATACTTTTATTAAGACAAAAATTGACAATGTGGTAAGAAGTATACATGTAAACAAAATTTTCACAGAAACCTAATACATGCCTGAAACAATTTTACAACATAGCTCTAGATGCAAGTCTAGATGATATCAAGAACTGATGGAGCTCCTGACTTAACGCAGAGCATTTTGGGTATCATTTAATTCTTAGGATTTCTTTTTTAAATGTTTTTTTGTTTTGTTTTGTTTTGTTTTAACGTGAACCACTGCCCAGTATGAAAGTTTAATCTTCTCCTGATACAAAGGCTTTTGAAATCATTCATCTCCTAAATTGATTCAATGAAACTTGTGCTGTCAGTGACTGAACCCTGCCACCAATGGTTTCGGAGTTCAAAGCTCAAAATACAGAGAGACTCCAAGAGTTCTCCATCCTAAGTGCGTAGGCTCTTGTCTTTCCGCTACTCTCCCATCTCTTCTACCAACCTCTTCTTCCCCAACACCTCAGTCATTGGCTTGGATGGTGAAGCTGATATTTATTACTTCATAATTGGAAAATAATTTTCTTCTTTGATTTCAGGAATTAGCACCTCTAAGACAGAATGATCTGCCTGTGTGTAGGCTTGAATAAAAGGTTTTCCCTCCTTAGTTACTTTCCATCTGCAAAATGGCAGCTTTCGTAACTTATGATTTGGCTTAGTTCTTTTTGGGGAACAGCATTAATTCAAGCAGGGAATACCTTGTCTTACAGGTTTCAGACATTCAGGTTTTTTTAAATAAAAAATAATTTTTGTGGGTACATAGGAGATGTATACACTTATGGGATACACAAGATATTGTGGTACGGACATGCTTATTCACAGCTTTTAAACAGTCTCTCACAGTCTTATTTATGGTGCCAATGACATTTTTAATGTAAAATATTCTGGACATAGAAACAAATCATTGTCCTTTCCATTGTTTCACAATTTCCCCAATCAGGCCCTAAATTGTAATCAAAATGAAGCTACCCATCTCCATTTCTCCCCACTCCATCTGTCCCTTCCCCAAATCATACACCAGTAATAGCCAAAAACTACATAATGCTACACTGTAAAAATGCAGAGTTGACATTATTGGGAAGAAGGCTGAGGGTTGTGGAGATGCTCTTTGAAGATCTACAGTATCTTTTTGCTCTTCCACACACCCAATTGTGCAAGTTTTGTCCTTCAGAGAAGGCCCTTTGCTTTTTCTCAGCAAAGTACAACAAAGGTTACCTTGAAACACTTATCCTCCTTCCCCTCCACTGGACTATGTGCCTACTGCAGGGCTCAGAGACTATACTGGCTCTTCAAAGCATATCTTCTCAAGCCACGTCTGTGATGTCAACCCAAGTCAAATTCCTTCCCTCCCCACTTGAAACTCCCAGCCAGATGTGACAGGGCCAGTGCTCAGGAGAATAATTCTTGTCATTATTTTTTGTCATTGCCCTCTTGAGGTAGGAATGTCCACATCAGCCTTTCCTCATAAAAGGATATGACAACCTGTGGGCATTTGACATTGACTTCCTTGGCAGGGACCAGGTCAGCCTCATCAGAGTTTTCCCATTTCATCAGGAACGTGAGCTCTCCACTGGAGTCTGTAGCTCCAATAATTTGCTCAGCTCCAAAGCCCAGCAAAGCCTCGTGGCTTTTCTGACTCTTCTTGCTTCTCTGGTTTGCTGTCCTCTCCGTCATCTTCAGAATCAGAATCAGCTTTGCACTTGCCTTTTTCTGATCTGTCTGTCTCAGGTGCTATTTTCTGTGACTGTAGAAACCCAGCAATGAGGTCGGGCAATCCAGGTTCTCTTCTGGCTCCCAAGAGTCATCCTCATCTAAGAAACTCCTCCACTTTAGGAGGTGTTCCACTTTGCCTTTTACCAGTTGACAGTCAACAATGTTCTCCACCACATGGTTTTCTTCATTCTCTTCTAGCACCTCCTCTATTTCCTTCTTGTTTTGCTTTTTTTCCTATAGTGCCTACCAGCCTTCTAGTGTAAAGGGTGACACTGCTCAGAGCAGCATCCAAGAGCCTGAAAGGAGCATGTCATGTTGGACTCACTGGGGGAGTGGCACCCAGGAAGGCAGCAAGCAGGGTGATGGCAGTGGAGCCCCTCACTGAAGCAGCGTACTAAAGGCCCCGGCCAGCAGTCCTCCCCTCTGTTGAACCAGGAAGCTCTTTACCAATTCCTGGAGCACAATCCCACTGGGGAACTCCAGGAGATCATTTGGAACAAATTGTTCATTTTGCAAGTTATTGGGGTATATACACATGAACTCCCATTCATCACTGGTTGAAGGCTGCTCATAGGAAATGTTAATTCTCCAGGACTTCTGGTCTACTGAGTACACCAGCAAAGTGGGCTCTGGTGTCCAGAGAAAGCCCTTTGGCAAAAAGAATGCAGAAATTGGCAGTTGGAAGTCAGATAAACATGAACAGAAATGGTAAGGCCTGACCAATTAAGGGTGAAGCATTAACATCGTCAGCTACAAGAACTAACCACATAGGATCATATATTATTCTCTAGTTGAATCTGGTTTCTTAATCGAGGCCCCCTGCGCTGATTAGCTTTTTTTGTGTAACGAATCACCACAAACCACAGTGGCTTAAATCAATAAATATTTTATTTAGCTCACAATTCTGTGAGTTGACCAGGTGATTTTCAAATCTCGGCTGACTCTGCTGATCTCTGTTCAGCTTTCTCACATGTCTATACTCAGCTGGTGGATCAGCTGGAAGCCAGATGATACAGGACAGCCTCACTCACATGTCTGGTGATTGGCAGGCTATTAGCTAGGACACCTTAGTTCTCTTCCCTGAAGCCTCAATCTCCAGCAGGCTATCCTGGACTTGTCATATAGTAGCTTCAGAGTCGCAAGCACAGTGAGAGAGCAAACTCCAGTGTGCAAGGGCTTTTCAAGCCTCTACTTGTGTTCTCTTTTCAAGAGGTGGAGTTTTTCTCTTCTCTTTCAATCTGGGGTGGCCTTTTGATATGCTTTGGCCACTGGGATCACAACAAATACAATGTAGGCAGAGACTTGAAAAGTGTTTGCATTTAAGGACCTACACTCTTGTTCCTGGAACTCTAAGATACCAGGTGAACAAGCTTGGGTTAGCCTTCTTGAGAATAGGCAATATATGGCCCTGTTATCCCCATCACCCCAAGTGACAGCCAGCCAACCATTAGACATGTGACTGAGGTCATCTGGGACCTCACCAACTCACCACCCAAGTTCAGACCCATGAGTGAGCCCAGCTGGGCCCAGAAGAATCATGAGTTAAATGAATGCTGGTTGTTTTAAGCCACTAAATGTTGAGGTGTTTGTTACATGGCAAAAACTAACTGATACATGGGATAAAGGAGTGAAGTTAGATTAGGTGATGTAGTAAAGCCTCACTAAGAAGAGAGCATTTAAGCTGAGACTTTTAAAATGCCAGGGAGATGTTGATGCTAAGAGGCGGTAGGGAATTCAAGGCATAGAGAACAGCAAGTGCAAAGGTCATGAGATAGGAAAGGGCTTGGTGTTTTGAGGGAATTGAGAGGAGATAAAGAAGGAAGGCTTCTAGGACTGAGGACCAGAGAGAGGGAGAGAGAGAAAATTGAGGAGTGCAGGGGAAATCTATTCATCCTTTTATCAGAGGAATGAGGTCATGACAGTATGTTCTTTATTAATGTCCTTCATTAATAAAGTCTTATTCAACAATACATTCTGAGTATATCTGAAGCATTTTAATTATATATTATTAATAGAGAAGATGCTAATAGAAATTATTCACATTCTTTATCCAATCTTTTCATGCTCTTCATTCTCCCCTTTCTCTTCTCCCCAGACTGAGCTGCAGTAGCAGAAAGCTGGGGCAGAGGCAAACTTAACAATGCTTACAATGAAGACAAAATGAAAACTCATAAACTAAACAAAAGAATTCACAAAAGCAAAACTGGGATGTGAATTAGCCATTCAGTAAACTGGCCATTTTGCATACTGGATCTTGGAACATTGGCTTCAAGCTCTGCCCTCTCTGAGTCTTAATATCCTCAGAAGGTAGACTGGATGAAGCCTAAATCCATTCTAGCTCTTGAGGTTTTGTGAGAACCTCAAGTTTCATGGGTATAGAGGTGTGTGTGTGGTGGGGGCAGCGGTGTGCATGTGAGTAAACAAATTAATTAATCTCAGGTGCCTGAAAAGCATTAAAGTAGAAACAGAACAAGAGGACTTGGAGGTTGAGGATGGAGAGTAAAGGAGAAGATTCACCAGGTTCTCTTGAATTGAAGTAGATTGTAGTCAGCAATGAGCTGGTCCTCTAATCTCAAACTCTAATGCTTGGCCACAAATGTGTCATAATCAAAGGGTAGACATGGAAATGGAGCAGAGTTGAGACCTCTCTTTCAACAATCAGTTAAATTCACCAGGAAATCCCTGAATAAGCTTTAGTTAATTTTGTTTTCTTAAATGAAAGAAGAAAACTATACCATGTCTGGCATGGAAGCAGACTTCCAGAAAAAAAAAAAAAACAGGGGCAACGTAGAAAGAAAATCGAAAAACATATTTTGCCTGAGAACAAATGGTAAAAACTATGGTTCTTTAACTGGCTTAGTGTCATGGAAAAGGCACTAATCAGGACATCAGGGATCTAGGTTTGCTTCTGCTATTAATTCACTTTGTAATAAGAAGAAAATGATGCCAACTCTCTGTGCTGCAGTTTTTCTTATAAAGATGTGACTGTATCAGAGATAGAAAACATACTCAGTGTACATGCCACCACCATACTTATTCAGACCAGTGAGAGAGATCAATAATCACTCATAGCAATCTTTTCTGTTAACATCTAGATGTGTCCTCGGAATCCATCTCAACACGGTGCTTTCAATAATCACTACCAAATTTACAGAGTTGGTCCTCAAAATTAAACCTATCTAATCTTCAGGACTAAACCCCCAGTTCCCAACCTATGGGCTGCAGACTGCTGAGAGACAATGAGTTTACTACAACATGTTTTTCAAGGCATGCTCTCCAAGCCTTGTCTTTAATATCAACAAAGTGCTATCTTATTTGTGTCCTCATTCCCAAAAGATGCTGGGAATATCTGGCCTAGGGGATTTCAAACTCCTCCTCTGCTCTATTGTTTTCCCTTTCTTCTACCCAATTCCCTTCTACCTTGTTCCTTCTACTCAAGATCTTCTAACACTAACACAGACTCTTTAATCAGAAAGGAATTTCCTCTTCCTCTGTGAAAAGGGAAAGAACCAGGCAACATATGATATCAAATGAGTCACAATAATCATCATTGCTTTGTCCTTGAGATGAGCTGTGACCGACTTGAGGGTCATCTGCCAAAACTGGCTCTGGGCATCACTTCCATATTTCAGGTCAGAATGCCAGGTTTCTTTCTTCCATGTCATTTCTCAGACCTTCTTAAATATTTAATTTCATCTTAGCTTCGAGTTTTGTTTCTCCTTCAGAGCTTTAGGCAATCAAAGCTTAGCTTGCATCCTAAGACCCAAGGAAGTATGAAATGTGAGCTTTGGCACCATCACTTATTATCAAATGGCCTTCAGTAGTTTTCTTTATCTTTTTGAGCTTCAGTTTCCTCATATGTAAAATTGGCTAGTTGTGGTAATTAAATAATATATATATAAATTGCCTAGTGCAGAGCCTGCCATATAGTAGATATTCAATAAATGATAACAATAACAATGATAATAGATTAACCTATTGGAAATGTGCTGTGATGTCATGTACTCTGTTAAGCAAGTTATAGACAATCTGTTTAATCAAACGTATTTCCTCTTTTTGATAGGTGGCAGAAATGGCCACAATTCTTTGCAGCTTATAGATCTCTACTCGTTGATTCTGGACAATAATGTGAGAGAAGCTACCTTGTGTGAGTTATAAGCGTAGGCCTCAACACGCTTTGCAGACTTTTGCTCTTGCTCCTGGGAGCCTTCCTACCTGCCATATAAACAAGACTGACCTAGCTTACTTGAGAGTGAGAGACAAATGGAGTAAAGACATGCTTTCCCAGATAAGGCCATCTTAGGCTAACAAGTCCCCAGCCAGCATGGCAGCTGACCACATTTGCCATGAGTAAGCCTCACTGAGATCAAGTGAGTCTGACTTGGATCAGCATAACTGCCTAACTAATCCCAGTCCAAATTGCTGCCTCACAGAATTTTGAGCTACATAAAGGGCTGTTGTTTAAAACCACTAAGTTTTGTGATGGCTTGTAATGAAACAAAAAGTGATACGTGTTTCTTCTTCAGCACACAACTAAACTACATTTGTCATATTCCCTTGCTTCTAGATTGGCCATGTGACTAGTTCTTCCCAGTAAAATGTGAGTGGAAGTGGGCATGTGTCACTTTTGTGCCAAAGTGGTTTAGGAGCAGGTGTTCCTTCTCACTTTCTCTACGTCTGTCTGTTGACGGGATGCAGAAGTTCTAGCTGAGGACTCTACAATATAGACAGAACCTGGGTCCCTGAATTACCATATGGAGAGGAGCCACTCACCAGACCAGAACATCCATTTGGACTTTATGTGATCTAGTAATAAACTTCAATTGTGGGAAGCCAAGAGGTTTGAGGATGTCTATGGTATGGTAGCTGACATTACCTTAACTAGCATCCCCAATCACTGATGATGAAAATGAGGGAAAGAGAAATTAAGCTAGTAAGAGTTGGAATATAGACCCAGTCTGTGTGATTCATAGCAACTCCACATCCTACCTTCTCAACGTAATCGTTATAGCCATTATTATTAAAATTCCTTGAGGCCTTAATTTATTTGAGTGATGAGTGATGATATGACAATGCAATCCCTTGTCATATCTTGCCTTTCCCTCATTCCTCAAACTCCAAAGACACTGAGGTTGGTGTGGAGGGAGGAATTCATACTGGAGTCTCTCTCTTCAAGGTCCAGCTGCTCAGCTTATTACAGTCAAAGAGAGTGACCTGAAAACCTTGCACCTACATAACTAACTAATGTGAGGGCTTTCTCCAGAACTCTGGGTCTACCATACGCTGATAATATGCATTTTAGTTTTCTCCTTTGGTTCCCATGCCTGTCACTTTATTTCCACTATAGCCTCTCCCAGTATTATAAGGATGAATGAGAAAGACATGTTCGCTTCCTGTGTTTTCATTCAACAGCACCTATATGGCAGGCACTATGCTAGGCTCCAGGGCACAATGACCAAAATAGATAGGATCTCTGCCCTTACTGAGCTTATAAGTGAGAAAAAAAGCAAAATGAGTAGATAGGACATTGATATAGGTTTGCTTCTACGTAGATATAAATTCATATCCAGAACGGATGACTGATGGTGTATTTGGTGACTATTTTGCAAACATCTAGGACAGTGGTTGTTCACCTCAGTTTGTATGAGAATCATCCAGAGGCTTCTTAAAATATGTACTATGAGGCCTCATCCTGAGATTTTCATCTGGAAGATCAGGAGTAGGGGGTCTAGGAATCTGCATTTTTAACAAACTCACTGGGAGATTCTAATGCAGATGATCCTTTGAGAAACTCTAGCCTGTGCTAAGGTGCAGCATTTCCACAGAACTTTGCAGATGTGGTTCCAGAACTCATAGGCATATCTAGGCCAGGCCTCTTCAGCCAAAGGCTGGGGCACTGATCAGTAACATGATAGTGCATAGAACTGCTAGCAAGGCAGCACCACAGAATGCCCAGAACAGAGAACAAAGAATCCAATGAAATCCATTGAGTCTGCATGAAAAGGTAGAGGGAAAGGATAACTATCATCACTGAAGTGACAAATAATGTGCTGAATGTAACTACTTTGCTTGAATTAGGTAGCAAAAGATTTTCAGGGAAGCAGATTGTGGGGATACATTAAAATAGCATAACAGATTTGAAACACTTTGGGAGAAACTCAGATTTTTTTCTTACCTTAAATCCAATATTCATTGAAAAGAAGAATTCATATCCAAAACAAGCAGTCCTAAATTGTTTCAAAAACAACTACCAGTTACAGCTGTGTCCCTGGTCAAAGCCCAGTTTGGGGAGCAGATTGCTGTCTTTTAATAAGAGATTTAGTACCTAAGGACAGAACAAGTACAAGTGGTTAGAAATTACAGGGAGGCAGAGTTCAGCTTGCTGTGAGGAAGAACTTTCAAATAATGTAAAAATGTAACAGGCGTCCTTTGAGGTAGCAAACTGTCTGTTACTTGAAGAATTTAAGCCAAGCCTAGATGCACTTGTGTGTATTTACCAAACTTTCTTTGAATCTAGTGATTTTAAGAAAACCCACAAGATTAAGACCCAGTCCTTGGCCTCAGGACTGGGCCATTCTAGTGGGAAAGATGGACAAGTAAACCCACAATTATAATATAGCACAATGAGACCATGACTATAGTATATCTGGCTAGTGCAAGAGTCCAAGAGAGGAGGTTCTGGATCACGTGAAAAGGTCAGAGAAGGATTTCTAGTAGAAGTGACATGAGATCTGAATGCTAAGCCAATACACTGTTAATAAATAGTATTAAGGGAAGTGGGGGATGTTATTGTTTAATGGTTACAGAGTTTCTGTTAGGGATTATGGAAAAGTTCTAGAAACAGATAGTGGTGACAGTTGCACAACACTGTGAATTTACTTAATGCCACTGAATTGTGTACTTCAAAATAGCTGAGACAGTAAATGTTGTGTTATACCTATTTACCACAATAAGTATTTTTTTAATCTTAAAAATACTTGAAGAACAAAAAAATCGATGGAATAATTGAAAAACAGACAACTCACAAAGAAGTTCTAAAAATGGCCCTTAAACATAAGAAAAATGTTCAAAGTCACTCACATAATTTCAGAAATACAAAATAAAGCAACACTAAGATGCCATTTCCTACCTGTCAGGTTGGTAAAACTTTAAAAGTGTAACAACAATCTGTGTTGTCAAGGCTGTGGGCAACAGGCACTCTCATACTTTATTGGTGGGCATGCAAACTTGTACAGTCCTTTTGAAGGGACATTTAACAATATGTACAGAATTGCATATGCAAGTTACCTTTTGATCCAGCAATATTTCTTCTGATATATTTCCATCAAACAATACAAAAATACACATGCAATACGGTTATTTATTGTGGCATCATTTGTAACCGTACAATATTGGAAACAACCAAATGCTGATACATAGGAGAGTGGCTGAATAAATAAATGGAGCATTTACATGAGGGAGTACTATACAAATATAAAAAAGGAATGAGGAAGCTGATGAGTGAGCTCCAAGACGTAATGGTGAGTGAAGCAAAAAACATGGGAAAGTACAAAAGCGTAGCATGCTACCCTTCATGTAAGAAAGAAGAGGATATAAAAAAATACATGTATCTGCCCAATTGTGCGAAGAAATACAGAAAGGATAAACCAGAAACTGAAGAGATTGGGTAATGAAACGAGGTGAGTGGGAAGACAGCGGGAAAAAAATGAGGGAATGGGGAATATGTAATAGATACGAAAGTGACACTTGCATGTGTATACATTTTTGGTTAGTTCTGGCTTTTAGAACTATGTTAATGCTTTGCATATCCTAAGAAAATTAAAACTAATATGTGAGGAGAGTTCAAAATGGAATACAATCAGTAACACATAAGTCTAACTGTATTGCAAGTGAACAATATAACCAAACTGAGGGGAAAAGAACTAACCTAAGTAACTCTGTTTAGCAAGATTGGTTGTATACTGTAATGTTAAAGACAGCAAACAGTATATGTTGTTCTCCAGTTACAAAATTGTTTTTCACAGGGATTTAGATGAGCAATTCTGAAACTGCTCTATGTGTATAGTAGGGCTTATCAAATAACTGAATTTATCATGAATAATGAGAACTCAGTTTCTCACTGTTACCAAAAGGAACTACAAATAAAGACAAGGGATAAAAGGAACCCTGTAGTGCTGTGTTGAAGGAAATATCAGTATGAACTTGTAGTTTTAAACATATGTACATATGAAGAGGTATAGAAATAAATATAAGTGTGTGTTATACATGTGTGAACATATATGCATATATTCCCTAACTGTTTACTGAGAACATGAGGAAGTAATGGCACCCTAGTAGCAATGAGCACACCTGGTGCTCACATCTTGATTTCAAAATACAATTGCCCACAAAAGAAACCAGGTCTCCTTAGAGAAATGATGATCTCAGGGCAGGGGCAGGGAAAATACAAGATAATCCTGAAACATCTTATGGTGCCAGAAAGTATGGAAGTGCTCAAAAAATGATGAGAACATGTCGAAAGGACATGGAGCTAACCTGAAGGAGCTCCCAGTGGCAAAATCTGGAACAATTTGAACAAGAAAATAATAATAGTAACAGTTTATAACCCACAAGAAAAAAATCTATACTAATATAAATAAATAAATGGAGATTTAAGGAGCAGCTCTTTCTTACGGTATAATTCTAATTCATACATATAGAAGAAATGATGGAAATTGAAAGACATCATCATTTGGCAAAGGCCTCAGTAATAGTTGTTACAGGCGAGAGTTATTGATGTGTGCTGTTGGACGGGATGGTGCCCCCTCCATTCCTATGTTGAAGCCCTAACCTTGAATGTGACTATATTTGGAGATAGGGCCATTAAACAAGTAATTAAGGTTAAGTGAGGCCATAGGAATGGGCTCTAGTCCGATATGACTGCTGTCCTCATAAGAAGAGGAAGACACACCAGGGATACACTCAGAGAAAAGGCCATTTGAGGATACAGTGAGAAGGTGATCATCTGCAAGCAAAGAGGAGAGGCCTTGAGAGAAACCAATCCAGCTGACACATTGTTCTAGGACTTCCAACCTCCAGAACTGTGTTTTCTGTTCTTTTTCTGTTGTTTAAGCCACCCAATCAACAATATGTTGTTATGGTGGCCCTAGCCAACCAATACATATCTAAAATTAGTGGGCCAAAGTATGATTAGAAAGAAGATATTTACATAGTCTCAAAGCCTCTCCTCACAAGATGCTTTCTAGTTACAAAGCTTAAAATAATAACTTTAAAGTAGTAGAAAAACCTTGTAGACACCACCTCAACCAATGATTAAAGTTAACATCACTAGTAATAAGACATATTGACATCATGAACCACTGATAGGATAGCTTAAGACAGACACAATATCATTTCTGTGATATTCCTGCCAAAACTGCATCATCTCAATATAATTATAAGAAAATATTAAAGAAGCCCAAATGGAAGGACATTATATAAAACAACTGACCAATATTCTTCAAAAGTGCAAAGGTAGTAGAAGGCAAGGAAAAATTGAGGAACTATCACAGCTTAAAGAGACTAAGGAGACATGGTAACTAAATGCAATATGCGATTCTGAATTGGATCGTGAACCAGAAAAATACATTAGTGACAGAACTGGCAAAATCCATATAAGGCCTACAGATTAATTTATGGTATTTTATCAATTTTAATTTCCTGATTTCAGTGTTGTACTCTGATTATGAAGGATGTAACAGTAGTGGAACCTCAGTTGAAAGCATATGGGAAATCCATACTATTTTTGCAATTTATCTGTAAGTCTAAAATGACTTCAATATAATTTTTTTTCCCTTTTCTCGAGATGGAGTCTCACTCTGTCACCCAGTCTGGAGTGCAGTCGCGTGATCTCGGCTCACGGCAACCTCCATCTCTCCCAGGTTCAAGCAATTCTGCCTCAGCCTCCCAAGTAGGTGGGATTACAGGTGCAAGCCACCATGCCCGGCTATTTTTTTATTTTTAGTAGAGACGGTTTCACCACGTTGGCCAGGCTGTTGTCAAACTCTTGACTTCGTGATCCACCCACCTCGGCCTCCCAAAGTGCTGAGATTACAGGCATGAGCCACCACGCCCAGCCCAATATAAAATTTTTAAAGAAAACAATATTGAGTAAAAAATCTATGTGCAAGGCTGGGTCTGCTGGCTCGTGCCTGTAATCCCACCACTTTGGGAGGCTGAGACGGGAGGATTGCTTGAGCTCAGTTCAAGACAAACCTGGGCAACACAGTGAGACCCCATCTTTACAATATTTAAAGTAAAATTAGCCAGGCATGCTGGTATGCACCTGTAGTCCCAGCTACTCAGGAGGCTGAGGTGGGAGGATCGCTTGAGCCTGGGAGGTAGAGGCTGCATAGAGCTATGATTGTACCACTGCACTCCAGCCTGGGCAACAGAGCAAGACCCTGTCTGAAAAAAAATCCAGGTACGTAACATTACATTATGATCTCATTTACATAGTCTTCTAAAATACACACAAGCAGGCCAGGCACAGTGGCTTATGCCTGTAATCCCAGCACTTTGGGAGGCCAAGGCAAGCAGATCACTTGAGGTCAGGCATTCGAGACTAGCCTGGCCAACATGGCAAAACCCCGTCTCTACTAAAAATACAAAAATTAGCTGGGCATGCTGGTGGGTGCCTGTAATCCCAGCTACTCAGGAGGCTGAGGCAGGAGAACTGCTTGAACCCAGGAGGTAGAGGCTACAGTGAGCCGAGATCACACCACTGCACTGCAGCCTAGGTAACAGAGCAAGACTCTGTCTCAAAAAATACAAAAACTAAAACTAAATAAAATACACACAGACAATAAAATGCATTTTTCATAGATACACATGTACTAAAAGTATACAAACATGGGCTAGACAGTGGTTAGTTCTCAGTCTTCGCTGCACATTAGGATCACCTGGGGAGCTTTAAGAACTGCTGATGTGGGAAAAGAGGGCAAGTCTCAGTTCTTCCCTTTGTCACTCTAGTGATCCCTAGTTTCAAGAATTAAAACTACATATCTATATCTACATTAAATAAGGGGTGAAAAACATACACAAACATATTCTTAAGAATCTGTAAAAATCATACTGAAGAAGATAATAAAAATCACTTTGATTTAGAAAAAAACTAACTGATGCTTGAGTTCTCTCCTTCCTAAAGAGATTCTGATTTTATTTTTCTGCCATGTGGTCCAGAAACCAGGGATTTTCAATAGACTCCCAGGTAATCCTGATATGCAGCCAGGGTTGAGAACCACCGGGCCTGAAGGAGACATACAAAATCTGTGATAGTGATTGCCTATGGGGCAATGAGGGAGAAGTGTGAGATTAGCAAGAGGAGTCTTCAACTTCACTTCAAGTCTAAAGCAAAAATGACCAAATGTTAAGGTTCATCATTTTGGAAGGTGAGACCACAGGTATTTATTACACTCTTCTCCATCTTTCCAGTATTTATTTAAATTTATAACATTTTTAAAAAGACTGAAAATAAGCATACTTATGAACATATAAGAGTGCCACTTTAATGAAAGTAAATTATAATCAAGAAACATTGTTAATTTGGTTTTGCAGAAAAAAAGGAATAAGGACATAAAGAAACCACAGGCTTCAGATGTGTGGCTGTTGAAGCCCCATTGGGAGCCCCATCAATAATTTTAGTGTCATCTCCAGCCCTCCCGCTTGCAGGAGAAACATATTAGTCTTCGCTCCAGTTTACCCTTGATTAATTTCTGGAAATGCTACAATTTAGCAGTTCAATAAAGTAGGAAATAATTAGCTCAATGGTAATAACAAGAATGCTCTTTATAAACAAATTATTTTTAAAAGATAAGTGCTTGCAATTTTTAAAAATAATCCTGGACAGGCTATTATTCAACCTGTTTGCACACTTTTAGCCGTCCTGGTTGTCTTCAGCCTGATTAGTGGGGTTCCATGATGCACCAGGTGATAAGTACTTGCATATCCAGCTGGGCACTGTAGCGCACACCTGTAGTTCCAGCTATTCGGGAGGCTGAGGTAGGCGGATTGCTTGAGCCAAGGAGTTCAAGGCCAGCTTAGACAAAATAGTGAGACCTTGTCTCTAAGAAAAATTTTTAATATTTTAATATCCACCTTGTTCTTGCTGATCAGTTTGCACTGATCTATCCCCTCTGTCTCATGTTGCTCTCTACTGGGAACACTAGCCCACCACAGCAAGAATTCCACTAAGGGTACATTCTTGTGGCCAGGGAATGGAGCAAGGCTGATTGTCTCTCAGAGGGGATCAGGTCCATGGCCATCAGGAGAGTTCATACAACCAAATATAGATAGCATGCTCCAACAAACAGGATATCAGTTAATGGAAAAAAGGGTGCTTGATGGGAAGGGCTGGGCAGGCAAAACTCAGTGCTAGTGGGAAAAAAAGAACTCTGGACTGAGGATAGAAAATGAGTTCTAGTTCTACCTCTGCAAAAGTGGCTATGATATTGTTTGTTTTTACTCCTTCCCTTATTGTTGCCCACCTTCCCTCCCTTTCCCTTTTTTTAGATTTCAGTCACCAAACATTTATTTATCCAAATGAAAGTGCAAGTGTTTTTGAAAATAATTTGATTATCTGACACTATCAACAATTGCACTCTCCTGAGTGACAATTCAGGAGAAAACCTCTGCTCCATAAGAATGGGAAAAAGAAAACTTCAAGAAATGGTTGTTTTTCTTTCGTTTTCTTTTTTTTTCTTTTTTGAGATCGAGTTTCACTATTGTCACCCAGGCTGGAGTGCAGTGGTGCCATCTTGGCTCACTGCAACCTCCGCCTCCCAGGTTCAAGTGATTCTCCTGCCTTAGCCTCCCAAGTGACTGGGATTATGGGCACTCGCCACCACGCCCAGCTAATTTTTGTATTTTTAGTAGAGACGGGGTTTCACAATGTTGGCCAGGCTGGTCTTGAACTCCTGACCTCAGGTGATCTGCCCACCTTGGTCTCCCAAAATGTTGGGATTACAGGCATGAGCCACCACACCTGGCCAAGAAATGATTATTTCTCTAAAGTGTAGCACATATTAATTTAGCTGGCAGCTCCTTCTGCACCCCATTCTACCTGTTCAGTGCCTTTATTATCATGTTGATTGGTGGTTAATTTCTGATACACCTATCTTTCCACCAGACTATGGGTTTCTCAAAGGCAGAAATCTCATCTTGTTCATCTGTATATCTCCAATGTCTAGACCCCAGTAAGCACTCAGTTTTTAAAATTGAAACTAAAAAGGGATAAATTAGTATGACATCTTTATTCTTTCCCTTATTGTCACCCACTTCCCCTACCCCTCCCTTTCTTTAGAAGGGAGACAAATTCTTTAGCTTTCTTTCTAGCTCAGTGTAGTGGATGCTGTGACATGCCACCCTGATCTTCCCTTCAGGATTGAACTACTCATTCCCACAGCTGCCTGGAGTGTTGGTGGCTGAGCATTTTTCCCTTGGTGGAAATATCTTCCTTGTCAAAGGTGTGCCCATTTACTGGAGATGCCCTCATCTGATGACGGATCAATGCTTCAGAGCTCTCCACAGGATCAACAGAGCCCTGTATTGCAACTTCAATGTAGCTCAAATTCTCCCTTCCTAATCCTGCTACTTTCTTCTCTTTCACAGGTGTTGATCCTGAGAGCACCCCTAATAAACTCTCTGCACACGAATCTCTCCATCAGAATCTGCATCCTGGGAAACACAGCAGGCGCAACTCTGTAGCCTCTATTTTAGATGTGCTCTTCTCAGGCTTGATCCACAAAACGTCAAGTATCTTTTAGAATCCAGATCCACTTCTGAGCTGAATTTTCACTAAAGAGGCCTAAAGGATAAGGATACATGGCTGCAGCCTCACTCACAAGACACTACTCTATTGCCCTGCCCCCGTCCTTCCCACTCCTCTATATAATGTCTATGCATCTCTACTCAGAGACCTTGATGGAATCTAAACAAACAAAAATTTCTTCTTTCTGTCCAAAGTAACTGTAAATTGAACACTATTTAGTTGAAACGGAATCCTTTTACAGGAAGTGTCTGTCCAATATCTTATAACAACTGAGCACCTCCCAAGTTCACATCTCAGCCTTCTTGTTGAGAGGCTGTCCTGTCTTGCACAGCAAAACCTTCAGCTCAGCAGAGGTTCCCTTGGCACAGACCAGCTGCTCTCCCAGCATCCTTTGCAGGGTTGCTGCAGCTAAGGTTTGCTACCACTGGGTACTCCCTTCACCTTGGGATGGCTTTTGGGTTCCTGGGGTGAAGATGGCTCCCACTGACCCTCAGAAGAGTGCAGACTGGGGTTTTCCCAGGTTAGTCCAGCCCAAAGCCATCTAGAGCTGAGGATCATTTAGAGGAATGAGAGAATGATGGAAACAAACTCAGATTTGACCTGACTGGTTTGGGGTCAATAGCTAGGGCAGCTACGCAGCTACGTCCCTTGACATCAGCACTGGAGATGTCCAACTTATCGATGTGTGAGATGCCCACAGCAGACGCTGGATCTCAGCCACATCATTGTCTGGGAATCATCGTGCACACGTCTCTTTATTAGCTTCTTAATAGTATAGGCCTTTTCATCTCTTTCTCCCTCTGCCTGTGGATAATTCTCTCATTCTCACAAAAGAAAAAAGGCTTCTCACGAAACTCTAATGTTCTTTTAACTATCCCTCCTCCTCCAGCTAGTAGTTTTTCATTGTATTTAACAGAATCTAAATCAGATGCATTGCCATCAGACATACAGTATAAACTCTATTATTGGTGTTTCATCATAATAGCAGATTTGGGACCAAAGCCAAACAGTAGCAATTTCTTCCCTTCAAAGGAAAATTGCTTTTAAGAATTAAATACAATTTTTCTTCTTTATACTATCCTCAACAGATCCTTCCCTGATCCATGGCACAATATTTTATGAGGAAGATCTTTTAGTATTTTTCCATATTTCAAATCAATTCATTTGATGCCTTCAGCAAAAATAAATGAATAAAGTGGAGCCTTTATCAGATAACTTTACAGTCACAGGCCAGACAAAATTAGAGTGAAATCTAGCCTTAAAGAGGAAAGTTAAAAACACAAAAACACAAAAACACAACCAAGTAGAGGTAAGAGAAAGATTATACTGCCTTACTCTGTAAGCAGAAAGAACTGATCTGAAGTAGAGATTTGAAGGACTTTAATCTTATATCTGGTATTTGGGGGACTTCCAGCACCCACACATTTTTGTCAGGCAGTGTTTACAAAGAACTGAAGAAGCAGTTACGATTCAGGAAAAGATTTTGCTTCAGTGTGGAAAAGATTAATAAAGGAGTCACATGGTCCCTATTATGCAACAAGGAGTAATGAACTTAAAGTGGCCAAAGAAAACAACTTAGTAAACAACTTTCTTCTCTCCAAAAGGATAAGGGAAAGAGGAAGTGGAGAAAATTTCAGTATCCCTTGGATGTTAAAATTGGAGAACTGACAATCTCTGTAGACCTCCAAAAGAGTGAGTGGCATTTCTGAAGCTGTAGTAAATGTTGATTGTATAATTGCCATAGATTTATTCTGGGGCTCTTGGGAGAAATAATTTTCTCAAATTGAGGGTTTTTTAACTTTTAGTTTCAGGGATACACATGCAGGTTTGTTATATAGGTAAACTGCATGTCATAGGGTTTTGGTATACACATTATTTAGTCACCCAAGTAATAAGAATAGTACACCATATTACTCAATTCTCATGTTACTAATAAACACATACCTGAGACTGGGTAATTTATAAAGGAAAGAGGTTTAATTGACTCACAGTTCCACATGGCTGGGGAGGCCTCACAATCATGGTGGAAAGCAAAAGAGAAGCAAAGTCACATCTTACATGGCAGCAGGCAAGAGAGCTTGTGAAGAGGAACTCCCATTTAAAAAACCATCAGATCTTGTAATATTTATTCACTATCACAAGAAGAGCATGAGAAAGACCCACCTCCATGATTCAATTACCTGCCACTGGGTTCTTCCCATGACATGTGGGAATTCTGGCTGCTACAATTCAAGAAGAGATTTGGGAGGGGACACAGCCAAACCATATCATTCCACCCCCAGCTCCTCTCAAATCTCATGTCCTTTTCACATTTCAAAACATAATCATGCCTTCCCAACAGTCCCCCAAAGTCTTAACTTATTTCAGCATTAACTCAAAAGCCCACAGTCCAAAGTCTGATCTGAGACAAGACAAGTCCCTTCTGCCTATGAGCCTGTAAAATCAAAAGCAAGTTAGTTACTTCCTAGATACAATGGGGGTACAGGCATTGGGTAAATACATCTGTTTCAAATGGGAGAAGTTCGCCAAAAATGAAGGGGCTACAAGCCTCATGCAAGTCTAAAATCCACCAGGGCAGTCAAATCTTAAACCTCCAAAATGATCTCCTTTGACTCCATATCTCACATCCAGGTCATGCTGATGCAAGAGGTGGGTTCCCATGGCCTTGGGCTCCTCTACCCCTGTGGATTTGCAGGGTATAACCCCCCTCCTGGCTGCTTTCATGGGCTGGCATGGAGTGTCTTCAGCTTTTCCAGGCACATAGTGTAAGCTGTCTATGGATCTACCATTCTGGGGTCTGGAGGACAATGACCCTCTTCTCACAGCTCCACTGGGTAGTGCCCCTGTGGGGACTCTGTGTGGGAACTCCCACCCCACATTTCCCTTTTGCACTAGCCTAGCAGAAGTTCTCCATGAGCCCTCCACCCCTGCAGCACACCTCTGCCTGGACATCCAGGCGTAACCATACATCCTCTGAAATCTAGGCAGAGGTTCCCAAACCTCAATTCTTGACTTCTTCACACCCACAGACCCAACACCATGTGTACACTGCCAGGGCTTTGGGCTTGCACCCTCTGAAGCAACGGCCTGAGCTGTATGTTGGCCCCTTTTAGCCACAGCTGGGATGCAGGGCACCAAGTCCCAAGACTCCACAAAGCAGCAAGGCCCTGGGCCTGGCCCACAAAACCATTTTGTTCTCCTAGGTCTCTGGACTGTGATGGGAGGGGCTGCCATGAAGACCTCTGACATGACTGGAGACATTTTCCCCACTGTCTTGATGATTAATATTTGGCTCCTTATTACTTATGCAAATTACTACAGCCAGCTTGAATTTCTCCCCAGAAAATGGGGTTTTCTTTTCTATCACATTGCCAGCTGCAAATTTTCCAAACTTTTATGGTCTGCTTTCTCTTGAACACTGCTGCTTAGAAATTTCTTCCACCAGATACCCTAAATCATACCTCTCAAATCAAAGTTCCACAGACCTCTAGGGGAAAAGCTCATCGCCGCCCATCTCTTTGCATAGGAAGCGTGACCTTTACTCCAGTTCCCAACAAGTTTCTCATCTCCATCTGAGACCACGTCAGCCTGGACTTTATTGTCCATATCACTATCAGCATTTTGGTCAAATCCATTCAACAAGTCTCTACGAAGTTCCAAACTTTCCTACATTTTCCTGTCTTCTTTTGACCCCTCCAAACTGTTCCATCCACTGCCTGTTACCCAGTTCTGAAGTTGCTTCCATGTTTGCAGGTATCTTTACAGCAGCACCCCACTACCCAGTACCAATTTACTGTATTTTTCTGTTCTCACAGTGCTAATAAAAACAAACATGAGACTGTGTAATTTACAAAGGAAAGAGGTTTAATTGACTTATAGTTCAACATGCCTGGGGAGGCCTCACAATCATGGTGGAAGTCAAAGGAAATGTAAAGTCACGTCTTAACATGGTGGCAGGCAAGAGCGCTTGTACAGGGGAAATCTTGTTTATAAAACCAACAGATCTCATGAGACTTATTCACTATCATGATAACAGCACAAGAAAAACCAAACCCCATGATTCAATTACCTCCCACTGGGTCCCTCCCATGACACGTGGCAATTATGGGGGCCACAATTCAAGGTGAGATTTGGGTGGGGACACAGCCAAACTATATCATACCTGATAGGTAGTTTTTGATCCTCTCCCTCCTCCTAACCTCCACCCTTAAATAGACCTCATCTGTTATTCCCTTCTTTGTGCCCATATGTACTCAGTATTTAGTTCCCACTTATAAGTGAGAACATGCAGTATTTGGTTTTCTGTTCCTGTGTTAGTTTGCTTAAGATAATGGCCTCCAGCTCCACTCATGTTGCTGCAAAGGACATGATCTCATTATTTTTTATGGCTCTGTAGTATTCTGTGGTGTATATGTACCACATTTTCTTTATCCAGTCTACTGTTGATGGGCATTTAGATTCATTACATTCATCTTTAAGATTTTTCCATTGCAGCTACCTACTGGGACAGAATGATCATTTCTTCTGCTTCCTGTACTGCAATTAGTTTGAGAGCTGTGTGGAATTGGTATTACTGTCCATCATTACTATCTAATGGAGATAATGCTCATATTAATAGTGATGGTGGTGATGTAGATGGGAATAATGATGGTTGTAATGGTGGGCATGGGATGGTAATGACTGTGATGGCAATGTGGTGAAGGTGGTGATTGTAGTGACAAGTGGTGGTAGTGCTGATCATGGTAGAAGTGAAATGGTGACTGAGTTGATGGTGATGCAATGTAGGTGGTGATAGTGGTGATTGTGTTGGTGCTGCTGGTGATGGTGAAGTGATGGTAATGGTGACAGTGACAATGAAAGTGGTGAGGAAAATGGTGGTAATAGTGATATTGATGGAGATTATGATGGTAATGGTGATGATGGTAATGGTAATCATGACAATAATAGGGGTGGTGAGAAGAATGGCGTTGATGATGGTGGTAGTAGAGGTAGTAATGTGGTAGATATAATGATAAGACCAGTCTTTTGCAGAGATTATGTCCCTATTCAGAAGGCTTTAAAAGCCTAGAACTTATTTCTGAATTTCTTTGACTATGTCCTCAGTGATAATGGGTGGACTTCTTTACTGTCATTCAACAAATATTTATTCAGCATCCACTAGGTTCCAGGCGCTGTTCAAGGTACTGATGATACACCAAAACAAAAATCCTTGCTCCGTTTAAAAATGGAGAGTCTCTACATATTGGGTACAGTGTGTACTGCTTGGATGACAAGCGCATCAAAACCCCAGAAATCACCACTAAAGAATTTATCCATGGAACCAAAAATTACCTGTACCCCCAAGAACTATAAAAAATAAATGGAGAGTCTCCATTTTAACCATAGAGACAGACAATAAATAAAGCAGATAAGTAAAATATGTCATATGTAGGGTAGTGATAAGCCCTAAGGAGAAAGACAAAGCATGAAAGGGAGATATGGAGATGGATGTGAGGTGTATGCATGAGTATGTGTGTGTCTGTGTGTGATAATTTGGGTGATTGTTCAGCAAATATTATTTCTCCTAGTGTGGGCAGAGTATAGTTCTCTGCCTCATTAATATTGGGTTTGGACATGTGATTTCCTTTGACCAATATTGCTTATATTATTTGGATTGACTCTTACGCTGTGATGATACACCATGAGAGGAGCATGTCCTGGGTACCTACTTCCCCTTAATTCTGTGCCTCAACATATACAGAGAGCAGACCTAAACTGAACCCACAGCCTAAAGCAGAGCTAAGCCCAAGCAAGGCCCATCCTGGATGAATCAAGTATCAGGTGAACTCATTAATACAGAAATAAATGCTTGTTGTTAACCACTGAGTTTGGGCACCTCAAACATTTATCATTTCTTTGTGTTGGAAATACTCAAAATCCTTTCTTCTAGCTATTTTGAAAGACACAATAAATTATTGTTAACTATAGTGACCCTACTGTGTTATATAGAACATTAGAATTTATTCCTCCCATCTACATTAGGTACAGTGTACACTGCTTGGGTGATGGGTGCACAAAAATCTCAGAAATCACCACTAGAGAACTTATTCATGCAACTAAGCACCACTTGTTCCCATAAACCTATTGAAATTTTTAAAATCTTTTAAAAAATATAACTAAAAAACAGAATAAAGCCTCTGAAATTTTGAATTAAAAAAAGAACTTATCCCTCTTATATAGTTATAATTTTGTGTTATTAACCAGCTTCTCCCTATCACCTGAACCCTTCGCCTTCCAAGACTGATAACTACTATTCTCTCCTTCTATGGGATCTTTTTTTTTTTTTTTAACTATTCTCTCCTTCTATGGAATCCTTTTTTTTTTTTTTTAACTCCCATATATAAATAAGAACATGTGGTATTTGTCTTTCTGTGCCTGGCTAATTTCACTTAACATAATGTCCTCCAGGCTCATCCATGTTGCCGCAAATGACCAAATTTCATTCTTTATGGGCAAATAGTATTCCATTGTGTATATGTATCACATTTTCCTTATTAATTTGCCAATGGACACTTAGATTGATTTAATATCTTGGCTACTCTGAATAGTGCTGCAATAAACATGGGAGTGTAGATATCTCTTCAACATGCCGATTTTCTTTCTTTTGATATATACTCCATGGTGGGATTGCTACATCATATGGTATTTCTATTTTTAGTTTTTTGAGGACTTCCATACTGTTTTCCACAATGGCTATACCAATTTACATTCCCATCAAGAGTGCATAGGGATTTCCCTTTCTCTACTTTCTCGAGAGTGCTTGGGGTGAGATGAAACTTCACTGTGGTTTTTATTTGCATTTTCTTGTGATTGGTGATATTGAGCCATTTTTCTGTTAGCCATTTGTATGTCTTCTTTTGAAAAATGTCTATTCAGGAGACAAAAAAAGAAATAAAAAGAAATGTCTATTCAGAACATTTGTCAATTTTTAAATCAAATTATTTTGTTTTTTGTTTGTTTGTTTTGCTATTTTTTTGAGTTCCTTACATATTCTGGATATTACTTCCTTGTCAGTTGAATAGTTTGCAAATATTTTCTCCCATTCTCTAGGTTCTCCTTATTTTGTTGATTGCTTCCTTTGTTGTGTGGAAGCTTTTTGGTTAGATATAATCCCATTAGTCTATTTTCTCTTTTATTGCCTGTGCTTTTTGAGGTCTGGGCAAAGATAGACCAGTGTCCTGAAGCATATCCCCTGTGTTTTCTTTCAGTCGTTTTATAGGCTTTGGTCTTACATTTAATATTTTATCTATCTTGAATTAATTTTTGTATATGGTGAGAGATAGGGGTCTGGTTTCATTCTTCTGCTTATGGATATCCAGTTTTCCCAGCCATTTATTGAAGAGGGTGTTCTTTCCCCAGTGTATGTTCTTGGAACCTTTGTCAAAAATCAGTTGGCTATAAATATATTCATTTCTGGGTTTTCTATTCTGCTCCATTGGTCTATGTATCTGTTTTATGCCAGTACTCTGTTGTTTTGGTTACTATAGCCTTGTAGTATATTTTGCAGTTAGATATGGTGATGCTTTCAGCTATGTTCTTTTTACTCAGGATTGCTTTGGCTATTCAGGATCTTTTGTGGTTCCATCTAAATTTTAGGATTGTGTTATCTATTTCTGTGAAAAATGTTATTGGAATTTTGACAGGGATTGAATTGAACCTGTAGATCACTTTGGATAGTATGGACATCTTAACAATATTAACTCTTACAATCCATGATCATGAGATATCTTTCCATTTTTTCAATGTGTACCCTGTACAATTTCTTTCATCAGTGTTTTATAGTTTTCATTGTAGAGATCTTTTACCTCATTGATTAAGTAAATTCTTCAGTATTTTATTTTTTGTAGCTATTGTAAATGGGATTGCTTTCTTGATTTCATTTTGTTCATTATTGGTATATAGAAATCATGTTTCTATAATAATCATATCACTGTATCTATAGATGTTTATAAGTTGATTTTTTTATCTTGCAACTTTACTGAATTTATTTATCAGCTCTAACAGTCATTTTGTGGAGTCTTTCAGTTTTCCTCAATATAAAATTATGTTATCTGTAAGCAGTGACAGTTTGACTTCCTCCTTTCCAATTTGGATGCCCCTTTTATTTCTTTCTCTTGCCCAATTTCTCTGGCTAAGACTTCCTCTCTTGCTTTGTACTGTGTTGAAAAAAGTGCTAAAAATGGGCATCCTTATCTTGTTCTGGATCTTAGAGGAAAGGCTTTCAACTTTTCCTATTCAGTATTAGATGTTAGCTGTGGGTTTGTCATATTTGGCCTTTATTGTTTTGAAGTACATTCTATATCTAATTTGAAAGGTTTTTTTTTTAATTATGAAGGGATGTTGAATTTTATCAAATTCTTTTTCCGCATCTATTGAGATGATCATATGGTTTTGTCTTTTCATTAGTTAATGTGATGTATTATGTTTATTGATTTGCATATGTTGAACCACGTTTGCATCCCTGGGATAAATCCCACTTGATCATGGTGTATAATATTTTTTGGTATGCTACTGAATTTCATTTGCTATTATTTTGTTGGGAATTTTTACATCTATGTTCATCAAGGATCGTTGTTGTATCCTTGTCTGGTTTTGATATCAGGATAATTTTGGCTTCATAGAATAAGTTTGCAAAACTCCCATCCTCTACATTTTTTTGGAATCATTTGAGAAGAATTGGTGTTAGTTCTTCTTCAGTAGAATTCAGCAGTAAAGCTATCCAGTCCTGGGCTTTTCTTTGTTGGGAGACTTTTTTATTATTGATTCAATCTCATTATTCATTATTGGTCTTTTCGGATTTTCTGTTTCTTCATTGTTCAAACTTGGTAAGTTGTATATGTTTATAAATTTATGTTTCTTCTAGATTTTCCAGTTTGTTGGTGTGTAGTGAGTGGTTCATAATAGTCTCTAATGATTCTTCAAATATCTTTAGTATTAGTTGTAATGTCTCCTTTTTCATCTCTGATTCATTTGGGTCTTCTTTTTTTCTTAGTCCAGCTAAAGGGTTGTCAATTTTATCTTTTCAAAAAACTAACTCTATGTTTTAATTTTTTTTTATTTTTCAAGTCTCAATATCAGTTATTTCTGCTCTGATCATTATTATTTCTTGCCTTCTACTAATTTTGAGTTTGGTTTGTTCTTGCTTTTCTAGTTTCTTGAGCGGATAATTAGGTTGTTTACTTAAAATCATTCTACTTTTTGGAGGTAGGCATTTATTGCTATAAGCTTCTCTCTTAGTACTGTTTTTGCTATATCCCATAAATTTTTGTATGTTGTTTTTCCATTTTTATTTGTTCCAAAAAATATTTTAATTTCTTTCTTAATTTCTCCACTGAACATTGGTTGTTCAGGACTATGTTGCTTAATTTCCATGAATTTGTTCAGTTCCCAAAGTTCCTCCTGTTATTGATTTCTAGTTCTATTCTATTGTGATCAGAAAAGATACTTGATATAATTTGAATTTTTTAAAAATTGTTAAGACATGTTTTGTGGCCTAACATATTGTCCATCCTAAAGAATGTTCCATGTGCCAATGAGAATAATGTGTATTCTACAGCTATTGGATGAAATGTTCTGTAAATATCAGGTAGGTCCATGTAGTCTGGAATGTACTTGAACTCTCATGTTTCTTTGTTGATTTTCTGTTTGAATGATATTTCCATTGCTGAAACTGGGGTGTTGAAGTCCCCTACTATTAGTGTATTGTTGTAAATTTCTCCCTTTGGATCTATTAATATTTGCCTTATATATCTGGGTGCTCCAGTATTGATTGCATATATATTTACAGTTGTTTTATATATATATATATATCTCCTCTTGCTGAATTGACCTCTTTATCATTTATAATGACCTTGTTTGTCTCTTTTTACAATTTTTGACTTAAGAATAGCTACTCCTGCTCTGTTTTGATTTCCATTTGCATAAAATATGTTTTTCCATCCCTTCACTTTTAGTCTATGTATGTCCTCAAGGTGAGGTGACTCTTGTAGGCTACCTATAGTTAGTTTAGTTAGTTTTTGTTTTGTTTTGTTTTTGATTTTGTTTTTGGTGCAGTCTCAACTCACTGCAACCTCTGCCTCCTAGGTTCAAGCGATTTTCCTGTCTTAGCCTCCCAAGTAGGTGTGCACCACCACACCCAGCTAATTTGCATATTTTTAGTAGAGATAGGGTTTCACCATGTTGCCCAGGTGGTCTTGAACTCTTAGCTTCAAGTGATTCACCCACCTCGTCCTCCTAAAGTGGTGAGATTACAGGCATGAACCACGATGTCTGGCCAGTTTTTTTTTTTTAATTCATCCAGCCACTCTATATCTTTTAATTGGAGAATTTAATACATTTATATTCAAGGTTATTATTGATATGTACTGCCTTACTCTTGCCATTTTGTTAACTGTTTTATAGTTGTTTTGTAGATGTTTTGTTCTCTTCTTCCTCTCTCGGTTTCTTCCTTTGTGATTGGATGCCTTTCTGTAGTGGTATGCTTTGGTTTTCTATTTATCTTTTGTGTATCTATTACAGGTTTTTTGCTTTGTGGCTACCCTGAGGCTTACATAAAACATCTTATAATGGATTTATTTACTCTGATAGCATAATTTTGATTGTATACACAAACTCTCCACTTATACTCCCCTTCCTCCCACATTTTATGTTTTTATGTCAGTTTACATCTTTTAATATGTATCCCTCAACAAATCATTGTAACTTTAGTTGTTTTTAATAGTTTTGCCTTTTGACCTTTATACTAGAGATATAATGTGTTTACCCACCACCATTACCGTATTAGAGTGTTTTGGGTTTGACAATGTACTTATTTTACCAGTAAGTTTTATACTTTCAAGTAATTTTATGTCACTAATTAGCATCCTCTTCCTTTAGCTTGAAGAACTTCCTTTAGCACATTTTGTAATGCATGTCTAGTGGTGAAACATCCTGTCAGCTTTAATTTAAGAAAATCTTTATCACCCCTTTGTTTTTGAAAGACAAGATTCTTAGGTATATTTTTGGTTAACAGTTTTTTTTCTTTTAGGATTTTGAGTATATTATCCCACTCCCTTCTGGCTTGCAGGCTTTCTATTGAGAAGTCTTCTTTTTGCTTTATGAGGGTTCTACTATACACGACAATTCACTGTTCTCTTGCTGCTTTCAGTACTCTCTGTCTTTAAATTGGACAGTCTGCCTATGATGTGTCATGGTGTGGCTCTCTTTGGATTCATTTTATTTGACGTCCTACAGGCTTCCTAGATCTGGCTTTTAATTTATTCCATAGACTTGGGAAATTTTCTGGCACTATTTCTTTGAATATGTTTTCTATCCTTTTCTGTATTTCTTCTCCTTCTGGCACACTGATAATGCATAAGTTGTTCCACTTATGGTGTCCCACAGGTCTCTTAAGTGATCTTCACTCTTTTTCATTCTTTTTCCTTTTGCTCCTCAGACTGGATGATTTCCAATGACCTGTCTTCAAGCTCACTGATCTTTTCTTCTGCTTGATCTACTCTTTTGTTGAACCCCTTTATTGAATTTTTCAGTTGTCATAGCATCTTCAGATTTATGATTTCTGTTTCATACTTTTTTATATTTTCTATCTCTTCATTGAAGTTCCCAGCTTTCTCTTACATTGCTGTCTTGTCCTTTCTAAGCATCCTTATGACCATTACTTTGAATTCCCTATTGGATAAATCGCAGAACACCATTTCATTCAGGCTGCTTTCTGGAAATTTATCTTTTTCTTTTATTTGGAATATATTCCCGTTTTTTCATTTTCCTTGATTCTATGTGTTGGTTTCTGTGCATCAGATAAGCCACTTACTTTTCTCTGTCTTGTTAGACTAGCCTTGTGTAGAAGGTTTTCACCAAACCATCCAGTCAGAGATTTTGACACCTTTCTAATGTTTGTGTTTGTCCAGACTTCCATCTCTGTTTTTTTGGTGGTCTCCTGGAGCTTAGGATGTACCACATCTTGTCAGAACCCCAAGACTGGTATGATAGGATCCAGGGTATTTAAATGTAGCTGGAAAGGTTGGGAGAAGATCTGTAGTAAATACTTGGACTCACTTTCAGGCTGCACCTTCTCATCCTAGAGGACTAGCTACTGGGTGTGAACTCGTTATATTCCTCCTCTTTGTCTTCCATGGTCTTCGGTCACTCAGGATCACAAAGGCCACTGGACTTCCAGAGCTAGGTCATGACACTCTTTACATAGCCAAACTCCTTCCAAAAAGAATAGATAGGCCTGGATTTATCTCTGAGGTGAGCAAGGTGGAGGTCCCATGGGGTGCCAAGCTCTGGCTCTGGCTACCAAAGGGCTATTGTTTGTTTGCCTTGTTAATTCCCCAATGCAAGTTCATTGGAAATCAGCTCATCAAGTAGCCACTGGAAGTGTGCGTCATAAGCCCCTTCTGGAAAGAAAGTGAGAGCTGCGCATTCCTGCTCCTTTCCTGCACTGCTCCAAGGAGATGTAGTCCCTGAAAATGTTTGGATTGCCATTTAAAACCATCTCTTTGTTCTTGGATCAAGGGAGATCTGCATATACCTAGTCCCTTCTGTTCCCAGAGCTACTAGGTTGCCAATAGAGTCCTTCAGGAGGCAGCTTTGAAAATTGAGGCTTCTGATATGTGTCATAAACCCTTACTGGGGAGAAACAGGAAGAAGTGAACTACATTAAGGTTTTTGGAGGCCCCTTCTCTGTATCACTCAAGGGAAATAAATTCCCTGAAGGTGCTTGCACACCTGTTTAAAAATGCTGCTTTTTTCCTGTGGCCTAGAGATATATATGTATGCTGGTCCTTTCTGCTCTTGGAGCTAGATTTATAACGCAGTCCCTTAGGTGAATGTCGTAAGAGTTGGGGCTTTTATTATGAGTGCAAATTCCTCCTAGGCTGGTTGTGGGTTATTAATTGACTGTCCCTTTAACTCCCCAATGTAAGTTAGTTAGAAGTCAGACCAGCAGTTAGCTATTGGAGGGATGCTGTATAAACCCCTTCTGGAGAGAAGCAGGCCCCTTCTCAGCATTGATCCTGCGGTGGGGGATGGAGTCCCTTAAAAAGCTTGCAGGCCGATATAAAGCCACTGCTCCTCTTCCTGCAGTCCAGAGAAACACATGTATGCTAGTTCCTTCTGCTCCCAGAGCTAGGAGATTTAGTATGCAATCTCTTACATGGATTTTGTAAGAGATGGGGAGTGCAAACTCTTCCAAGGCTGGCAGCAGGTTAATACTTGACTGTCTCTTTAACTTCCTGATGCAAGTTAGTTAGAAGCCAGGCTGCCAGGCTGCCAGGCAGCTGCTAGAGGGATGTTTCTCAAACCCAAACAGATGGCTGTGTTTTTTTAAGCCCCTTCTTTGCACTGTTCCCAGGAGGATGAAGTACCTGGAAGTGCTGTATACCAGTAAAACTCACCACTTTTTTGTTATGGTCTAGGAGGGTACATGAGTGTGTCTAATCCCCTCTGCTTTTGTAGTTGGTGAATTAAGAGTCAAACCATGGGGAAACTTAGGGTTGGACCCTATATGTGAGAGATCCAGATCCTCCTCTCCACAGGGATAAACTTGGTGTTGGGGATTCCTTTCCCAATTTTTTGGCACGGTACCTGAGGTGGTGTCCATACCCAAGTGTATCATTTGAGATGAATGTTTTCTCAGTTGCCTGGTGGGTAGGAGTCTCTTGACCAGTCTCTGACTTTCTCTCAGAGGGAATTGATCCATGGATAGATGTTTATTTGGTGTGTCCATTGGTGGAGGGAGACTTAGGAGCTTCCTATTCCACCATGTTGGTGACATCACTTAGGTACAATTTTAAATAAAGTGATAAGGGAAGGCCTTATTGGGAAGACAGCATCTGAGAAAAGATCTGAAGTAGGTGAAGCAACAAGTAATGCAGGTGGCTGCTGAAAGACCATTCCAGGCAGAAGAAACAGCAATTGCACAAGCTCTGAAGTGTGAATTGAAAGTTCAAGTAAGAATGCCAGTATGTTTGGAACAAAGTAACACAGGCAGAGGGTAATAGTTCATGAGGTTAGAGAAGTAATTGGAGTGTGAGGCAGATTGTGTAGGACTTTGTAAGTTATAGTAAGAATACTAGGAGGCCATCAGAGGGTTTTTGAACGGAGGAGGGACATAATTTGACTTATATTTTGTGAGGATCACTCTGGCTGTGGTGTGGGTAGACAGTAGGCTATAGGGAGGCAAGAGTGAAAGCAAAGAAACCAAGTGAAAGGCTACTGCTAAAACTCCAGTGAGAAATGATAGTGGCTTAAAGTGCAGGAGGCAGGGTATTGCACTGTGACTTATTGTCTTGGACCATCTCCACCCGAGTAGCCAAGGAAGCTGAGGCCATTAGGGTTGGGTTCAGTGGTGGCTGTGAGCACCAGAGCCAAGATAAAAGCTCCTACTCCCACTCCCACGTCTCCAATCTGTTGCTTAGCACAGGGAGCGTTGCCACTCCATTCCTCTATTGTCTGCTGGGTCTTAGTGATTCAGGAGAGGAGGATCTTTTCAGAACACTTCAGGCAGACACAAATACAGTCTGACAGCCTAGGAGCAATCTCTTGTGTCCATGGATCCTTTCTGCTTTGTCACAGTTAGCAACATGCCTTTTATTTCAAGCCTCAAACAGAGAGCTCGCCTGAATCCTGGGGCCCAGGGGCTCCTAATGTTTCATGATGGCACCTAAAGTGCTGGAATTCCTGCATTCTAAACCTCCTTATTTTCAATGATTGTAGGCTCCATTTGAAAAGAATGTTCCTGGCTCAGGCCTTCCATAACCCTCCAACTCCCCATGGTACCATATTGTCCTTAACCAACTGCTTCTATACTTGGCCTTGGACCTATGTGGAGTCATTACTTTTTTTTCTTCAAGTTTTATCTGATTATATGGGGAGGTAGTTAGGGGAGGGTGTAGGTATGTGTATATAGGTGTGGCTGGGAGAGAATACTGCTTAAAATATTTATTTGAATAATATCAAATAATATTTGATTAATATTATCTGAATATTATTAGTTATTTAAGCTCATGTTCCTTGCATTTCTTTTTTCCTCTTAGGTAAAGTTCAAGAGAATGTGCTTTTGAGGAGAAGATAATTTTTTCAAAGGCAAAAGAGGGCCCAAGATGAATGCATCTATCTATAAAAACATTCAAAAAGATTAGCAAATGGAACTAAATTAGCCCCAGTCCTCTCTTATTTGTCAAGTGACACCTAAAGAGGGAAAATTTTATGAAAAGTTGTCACAGAAGCTAAATACTGTGTTTTTTATTAGCAAATCTTCAGTTTTGGAGAAACATTCTGTCCTGACTTTCTGCAGCCATGCATACGAGTCCATTTGGCTAGATTTAGTGTCGATCTCAAAACCTTTGGCTGTAGGTTACTATGACAACAATCACCACCCCAGTGAAGGGAAGAGATGGTTTTCAACAAGAGGGAAAACTCCAGACAGTTCATCCTTTGCTTTGAGGAAGTAAAGGGAAAGGGAAGACGTGTACATGAGGCAGCTGAAGAGAAAGAACAGTAAGAGACAAAGGCAGGCTGGACAGTGGATGACAAGGAGAAGCCTAGACTCATGGGAGCTCATGAAGGAAGCCCTGTTTGTGGCCAAGTTGTTGAAATCATGTACCCAGTGTACAAAACATTTGCATAGATGGCCCATCTAAAACATAAAGCAGAGGAGGCTGAGCTAACTCCATCCAGAGTCTAAGCAGATGTTCAGGAAACACATGATCGTGTTCCAGCACCACAGTGTACTGGGACCTGAGACTGAACCCTGGGGGCTTCAGCCTAGCCACCTCATTTTTCAGATGAGGAAAGTGAGGACCTGTGTTGGAAGGAACTAAATCTTGTCCCCAGTACACCTTGGGAGGCAGAGGTGGAGTTTTTAACGCAGTTCAGTTCCAAATAATCAAAGATATTGCAAAAGAATTTACAATTGAGAAATTAAATTGAATGATGTAAAAGATAGCTGTGGGGTATCAAATATGTTTTGTATTCACTATGTGTGAGGAGTGGATAAAACGTTGAAGCAAGGCCACTGCTTATCTTGGATTCTCTTCAGGAGTGGTATTTAAGGATGAACCAAAAGTATAAAGTCAGCTGAAGCATGTACCAACGAATAGTCCCTCTTTGATTCCTAACTCTCACCTCCTGACTTCACAGGCAAGATCATAGATTTCCTGCCTTCAGACCTTCCTACCTTCTCTCCAATTGTATTTCGGTAGCTATTTGGTTTTTAATTAACTGCTGCCATTGTAACTGATCCTGAGATTTTCTTACAGTCTTTTTTCTAATACTTTGCAAAACAAGTCTCCGGGGCACACAAGTTCAATGATTTGCTCAAGGTCACATATCTTGTAAGTAACGGAAACGTGTTTAGGACAATGGGTTCAGTGCTTTCTCTGCCAACTATGCCCGTCTCCCATCAGAAAAATGTTACAGATTGCTAATTGGATGGCACGACTCAATCCTAGAAATGGTTAACAAGTGGAAATGCCATGAACATGCATAGGTGAGGACAATCTGTAAGTAAGGCAAGAGAGGAAAATAATTGCTGAAAGCTGGGACAGAGACCAAATTGTCAACAAAAGGAAAAAAATAAATAATGACGTGATTATCTGGACAGGCAGTCAATGAAAGGAAGAAATTAAGAGGTGCCAACCTCAGCTACTGTTAGATCATGAATCTAAGATAGTAGGGCAGAGTTAAACACTAAGATAAATACAGAATTTTGTAAGGGAAAGCCTTCACTTATTATCCACCCCCAAGTGATTACAAGCAAGAAAAGAACTCTGATTATTTTAAGCAAAGGGAGAATTAATTAGCTGGCTATCAGGGACTAACAGAATCAACGAGAAGCTGGAGGACAAGGCTTGGACAACCAGCAGGACCCAAGTGTGCTCCTGAAGTAGCAGAAACCTCAGCCAAAGCTCACTTGCCACAAGCACCATATTTTCCTCAAGTTTCTGTTACCACTGTTATATGTCTGATTCTTAACTTTCCCTACATTTTTGTGTCCCTTGTTTGAGACTCAGTATCCCAGAAGCAAATGTCTAATTGCCTATTTAAATGCAGGCTGAACCAGGGAGCACTGGACCTCTTCGGCTTCTGTAATCAGAACATTAGCAGGTGGCCAAGATGGCTATGGCCCTCCTACTGAGACCACACACAATGGAAGTGTATCAGTTAGGGCAATGCTAACTGCAGCAACAAACAAACTCCAAGGTTTAACAGCTTAACAAAATGAAAGTGCATTCCTCAGTCATGTAACCGTACAACACAAGTATTTCTGGTTGGTGGTCAACCTTCCACATGATTATTCACTATCCAGATTCCTTCCATATTGTGGCTCTACCCTCCTCTTGGGCTTTAGAGTCCTTTGTATTCAACTGGAGAGTGAATAAAGACAATGAAGGTACACTCACTGCTTAAGTTTCTTGACCCAGATGTGATATATATTTCTATTACTACCATTCCACTGGGAAGAACAAGTCTCTGGCCTCAACTACATGTAAAGAGACTTTGGAAATGTAATTCCTGGTAAGCAGCTGCTTCCATCAATATTCTACACTCTGCAAGAGGGAGTTCAAATCTTCAATGGACAAAGAATTGTCTCTGTTACAGAAGACTTCCTACAAAGGGAGATGGAGGCAGGAAGGGAGTAGGTCCGATGTGTAGCTACCAAAATCCAACACACAATTGTAACAAAATGGATTTCCAGACACTTGTAAGGAAGTCTGTGTTTTAATTTAAATGAAGTTAGCTGTAAGTCCTTTACCAGAGTTTATAAGTCTCAGAGTTGGATGTACCCTGAGAGGCCCGCCTACTTGCCCAGGGTAGAATATCCTTCCAGCAGTTCTGATAACAAGGGACCATGTATCAGTTAGGATGTTTCAAGCTAGAAATAATAGAAACTCCAACCGGAAGTGAAATCCAGAGGTAGAAGAGCCTTCAGGCCCAGGATGATCAGCAGCTTAATGGACAGGCCCTTTCCATCTCTCTGCTCTGTCATCCTCAGTGCTGGTTTCATCCTAAAGCTGGTTTCCCTCATGGCCACAAGATGCCTGTCAGTGACAGTCAAGACGAACGAGTTCTGATGAATGTCCAGCAGGAGAGGGGGAAACCCTCTCTCCTAACCATGAAATACAAGACTTTCCTTTAAGTCTGACTGAGCCAGCTTAGAGTATGTACCAACGTCTACACCAGCAAGAGCCACCGAGAGAATGCCATGTGCTGAATAGCTTCAACAAATCAGGATCCAACCCTAGAAGTGGGCATGGGGTTCCCGCTCCCATAATCACATGAGGACAATATTCAACAAAACTGGGGTTCTGTAGTCAGAGAGGAAGGGGTAAATGGATGCTGAATGGTTAATCAACAGCCTCCACCAAAGATGAAAAAGGCTTTAAGAAAGGCCAATTCACTTTGGGGAAGTGCTAATTATTGGAAAGTTCTTTTTTTTGAGACAGAGTCTCACTCTGTTGCCCAGACTGGAGTGCAGTGGCACAATCTCGGCTCACTGCAACCTCTGCCTCCTGGGTTCAAGTGATTCTCCTGCCTTAGCCTCCCAAGTAGCTGGGACGACAGGGATGCCCCACCACGCCCAGCTAATATTTTTTTTATTTTTGGTACAGACGGGGTTTCACCATGTTGGCCAGGCTGGTTGTGAACTCCTGACCTCAAATGATCCACCTGTCTCAGCCTCCCAAAGTGCTGAGATTACAGGCATGAGCCACTGCACCCAGCTGGAAAGTTCTTTATATTGAGCCCAAATCTTGCTCCTAGCTCTGCTCTCTGGAACACCTGAGCATAAGTCTAAACCTTCTTCCTTGTGAGATACTTCTAAAACTTTAAAGACAGATACTATATGCCCTTATTACTCTACCCTGTGGGTAACACCCCCATGGGAACCGAGGAAGGAGAACTGTCCAGACCCCAGGCACAACTAGTGCCTGAAGAATATCTTAGTTTATAGTGTTATTGCTCAGCTGTTTCCTTTATATAATCCTTCATATATAATCATATATTAGTTTATAGAATTAGTGCTTGAAGTGTAACTTACTGCTTACGTATATCTAGTTTATATAATCATACTTAATACTTATATCTACTTAGTTCTATATAATCTTTCTATATAATCATATAGGTATTATAGTCAGAGCTGTACTAACACATTTACTGCTGATTTATATAATCCTTCTATATAACCATATAGTAGTTTGTAGTAGGAGGAATGCCTAGAGCAGTCACAGAACAGAAGCAGTACATGGGAAAACAGCCAGACCAGGACGAGAACCAAAGACCCAGGTGGTGGCGTCCCTACCTGAAAGGGC
>CAUYLG010076729.1:0-103145 GCA_963573385.1 Cacajao melanocephalus
TGTGTACAATAGCAAAGACCTGGAACCAACCCAAATGCCCATCAATGATAGACTGGACAAAGAAAATGTGGTACATATATACCATGGAATACTACACAGTCATAAAAAACGATGAGTTCCTGTCCTTTGTAGGAACATGGTAGAAGCTGGAAGCCATCATTCTCAGCAAACTGACACAAGACCAGAAAATCAAGCACCACGTGTTCTCACTCATAGGTGAGTGTTGAACAATGAGAACACATGGACACAGGGAAGGGAGCATCACACACTGAGGTCTGTTGGCGGGTACTAGAGGAGGGATAGTCGGGGGTGGGGAGTTGGGGAGGGATAACATGGGGAGAAATGCTGGATATAGGTGATGGGGATGGAGGCAGCAAACCACATTGTCATGTATGTGCCTATGCAACAATCCTGCATGTTCTTTACATGTACCCCAGAACTTAGAAAGCAATAAAATATATATATATATATATAATAAAGATAAATATGAGAATGATGTTATAAAAATCACAATATAAGACTTTTCCAATTGGATCAAATTGCAAAAGTAAGTGAAAAAAATAAAACTTTTATAACTAAGCTATTATAGTTCATTATTAGATTAACAAATGTTTCTTCTGTCAAATACTTACATAAGATATACATGAATACTGAAAAAATATGACTTTCACCCTCAAAACGATTCAAAGCAACTCCTGCTATGTGTGTCTGCAATGTTCTTCTCATAACGTATGTATGGACATTTTCCCTTGGATTATGAGTGGTGTTAATGAATCTTGATGCTGTTCCCTCCCAGACTATAAGATTACCCAATAGTGCTCCCTAAAATATTCATTGCATTGGTATCTGCCACATTCAATAGCCCTCCACTCTAGTTTTCTGTGGCGCTACAGCTTGGCTACACATTACAAAGTTGCACATTAATTTGTTAAACAGCTTCACTCATCATATAGCAATAGCTGTTAGCTACATTCTCATTCATTCATTGCATCAGTCCAGCCCTGAAACTTGATTGATTGGCTTAGATCTAATCTTTCTTTGACTATTTCATTTTGTGATTTACCATTTACCAGAAGATAGGGCTTCCAAGAACTAGATATATCTGTAGTTAGGTCCATACGGTATAGGCAACCAATGTCTACTTGTTGCTAGTCCCATGTTGAGTGATCTTAGTTACAGGGTAGTGATGAATGTTCTTTCCTCTGCCTATAGGCTCGATTATATAAAATTGCCAATATTTGGCCATTTTAATCTACAAATGGATAATGTTGTATGATTCAGCCAATATCCCTTATTCAGGTATGGAATAGAAGGGAAGAAGATGCTCCCTGTTTCATTTTGGTATACCTATAGCTCTCGAGTTCTGCAATTCTGCCCAAAGTTCCAGACTCTCAAGCCTAACTAAAAAAACTGGAGAAGCTCTGAAATTCTTATGAGAAACATAAACTTATTCTAAGTCAGGCAGATAAATCATGAATGAATTAATTGAGCTTTCACCTGCTCTTTTATCTTACTCACAGTTGCTAGCAGGCCAGCATAAGGAAAGCATAGAAGAATGAAAAGCATGAACATTTACTCATAGAAACTGCAAAGGGTAAGGAAGACAGAAAGGCCAACATAATTGCTTTCTTTTGGATCAGGGAGGCTAATGTAAAACATGTGCTTCCCACAGGGCTTTGCCAGGTTCCATATCCAAGAATATGTGGGAAATTCCTTTGAAAGGGAGATAGAAAAATCAATGGCTAATACTTTTCAACTCTCATCCAACCAAGAGATACCCAATAGTTATTATACTTGGGGCCTTCATGCCCAGTGCAACTCTATCTTTTCATGAATATGATGAGGATACTGAATACAAATATAATTTAATTAAATATAAGGAGAGGGGTCAGTTTGAGACAAACACATACCAGACATGGCATAGGGGACAATGAGAAAATGAAATAAGTATGTCCATCCCATTAACTCACATTTAATAATGACACATAGAAGACTCAGTTCTATTATGTTCTACAATTTTTCACTTTACTCACCACCTACAATTCTCTGGTTTGCTTTATCATTTTATCACCTTAGTCACAGAAGTGATAAATGTTATACCTACATACCTGTTAACAAATTTTCTCTTGCACATTCTCCGTGGTATAATATCATATATAGTCTCCAACAAGCTGTGTGTCCCTTGCAAATGTTGTTAAACCCTCTATATCTCATAGTCTTCATCTTTAAAATAAAAAGGCTAAATGCTACAGTTAAAGAATAGCAGGAATACTAGATTCCAGTGGGGAAGCTTTTGTGATCAACTTTGTGTTCCTGAAAGTAGTGAGGAAGGATACTGTGGTTGAGTTTTTCCCCAAATGTGGAATAAGTGCCATGTAGGACAGTGTGAGTGGACATGAACAGGCCTTCTTTGGAATAATTATGTATTTTTTTAAACTTCTATTATGTCCACTGATACTGGTTTCATGTTGGTGATTCAATTAAACAAAATTGTTTTAACAATTTAGGGTTAAAAGTGACAATATGTTAAGAAACATAGTAAATATTAATAAGTTATTTAAGAGGGTGATGGTGAACAAGAAATTTATAGATTTAATGCTATCCCCATCAAACTACCCTTAACTTTCTTCACAGAATTGGAAAAAACTACTTTAAATTTCATATGGAACCAAACAAGAGCCTGCATAGCCAAGACAATCCTAAGCAAAAAGAACAAAGCTGGAGGCATCACACTACCTGACTTCAAACTATACTACAAGTCTACAGTAACAAAAACAGCATGGTACCAAAGCAGATATATAGACCAATAGAACAGAACAGAGACCTCAGAAATAATACCACACATCTACAACCATCTGATCTTCTACAAACCTGATGAAAACAAGCAATGGAGAAAGGATTCCCTACTTAAATAAATGGTGTTGGGAAAATTGGCTAGCCATATGCAGAAAGCTGAAACTGGATCCCTTCCTTATACCTTATGCAAAAATTATCTCAAGATGAATTAAAGACTTAAACGTAAGACCTAAAAACATAAAAACCCTAAAAGAAATCCTAGGAAATACCATTCAGGACATAGGCAAAGACTTCATGACTGAAACACCAAAAACAATAGTAACAAAAGCCAAAATTAACAAATGGGATCTAATTAAACTAAAGAGCTTCTGCACAGCAAAAGAAACTATCATCAGAGTAAACAGGTAACCTACAGAATGGGAGAAAATTTTTGCAATCTATCCATCTGACAAAGGGCTAATATTCCAAATCTACAAAGAACTTCAACAAATTTGCAAGAAAAAAACAACCCCATCAAAAAGTGGGCAAAGGATATGAACAGGCACTTCTCCAAAGAAGACATTTATGCAGACAATAGACATATGAAAAAATGCTCATCATCAGTGGTCATTAGAGAAATGCAAATCAAAACCACAGTCAGATACCATCTCATGCCAGTTAGAATGGTATTTATTAAAAAGTCAGGAAACAACAGATGCTGGAGAGGATGTGGAAAAATAGGAATGCTTTTATGCTATTGGTGGGAATTGTAAATTAGTTGAATCACTGTGGAAGACAGTGTGGCAATTCCTCAAGGATCTAGAAATAGGAATTCCATTTGACCCAGCAATCCCATTATGGGGTATATACCCAAAGGATTATAAATCACTCTACTATAAAGACATATGCACACATATGTTTGTTGTGGCACTGTTCACAATAACAAAGACTTGGAACCAACTCAAATACCCATCAATGATAGACTGGATAAAGAAAATGTGGCACATATATACCATGGAATACTATACAGCCATAAAAAAGGATGAGTTCATGTCCTTTGCAGGGACATGGATGAATCTGGAAACCATCATTCTCAGCAAACTGGCACAAGAATGGAAAACCAAACAGCACATGTTCTCACTCATAGGTGGGAGTTGAACAATGAAAACACATGGACACAGGGAGGGGAACATCACACACCAGGGCCTGTCGGGGGTTGGGGGCAGGGAGAGGAATAGCATTAGGAGAAATATCTAATGTAGATGACAGGTTGATGGGTGCAGCAAACTACCATGACACATGTATACCGGTGTAACAAACCCAAACATTCTGCACATGTATCCCAGTATTTAAAGTATAATAATAATAAAAAAAGGTAGTGGTGAATCACCGGGTCTGGGAAACAATGCACTGGTGATTCTCAATGAAAACACTGGAACCATGTTTACTAGTTTTTCTTCCAAATGGTATTATCTTTGAAAATCTGATAAATAGAACTCTTTTTTTGGAATTTGCTAACAGTACATATTTATGCAGTGTTCTTCATTGAAAGCCTGAATTCTAAGAATCTCATCCATTCGCAAAGCTGTTCTTTGAATTCTGAGGAGTTCTGACCTTCTTCAAAACCAAGGCCAAAGAATTGGTAAGACAGAGATGTGTGGGTCACAGCTGGAAGAGCAGTAAATGGACATGACCCTCTTCAGCCCAGGGAAAAACACTGTCATTCCCACCTTCTTACACCATCACAGATTTTTGCGGGCTTGCATCTGCCTGGCATTGTGCTTAGCCCTTTGCAAGTATTATCTCATTTCCTTGTGACAATCCTATAAAGTAGATCTTTTATTCTTTGCTTATGATTTTTTTAAATTTTACTTTAAGTTCTAGGGTACATGTGCAGATCATGCAGGATTGTTACATAGGTAACACCTGCCATGGTGGTTTGCTGCCTCCATCCCATTACCTACATTAGGTATTTCTCCTAATGTTATCCCTCCCCAATCTCCCCAACGCCTGAAATCTCTGCCCTAGCCCCCGATTCCCCAACAGACCCCAGTGTGTAATGTTCCCCTCCCTGTGTCCATGTGTTTTCATCGTTCAACACCCACCTATGAATGAGAACATGCGGTGTTTGGTTTTCTGTTCTTGTGTCAGTTTGCTGAGAATGATGGTTTCCAGTTTCTTCCATGTCCCTGCAAAGGACAGGAACTCATCCATTTTTGTCTGCATAGTATTCCATGGTGCATATGTGTCACATTTTGTTTATCCAATCTATCTTTGATGGCATTTGGGTTGGTTCCAAGTCTTTCCTATTGTAAACAGTGCCGCAACGAACATACGTGTGCATGTATCTTTATAACAGATTGATTTAGAATCCTTTGGGTATAGACACAGGAATGGGATTGCTGGGTCAAATGATATTTCTATTTCTAGATCCTTGAGGAATTGCCACACTGTCTTCCACAATGGTTGAACTAATTTACACTCCCACCAACAGTGTAAAAGTGTTCCTATTTCTTCACATCCTCTCCAGCATCTGTTGTCTCCAGATTTTTTAATGATCACCATTCTAACTGGTGTGAGATAGTATTTTATTTCCATTTTATGTAGAACAAGATTAACTGCTGTGTCCCTGTGGCATCACTTGAAACTGGTTGAGACAGGGTTCAAACCAAGATCTTTGTAATGACAAACCATGACCCTATTTTGGATCTTTAATAAAGAGTGATTTTGAGAGAAATCGAATTGTTTCTGATCAACATCCAGAAGTTTTCATTCTGTTTGGCTGGTACTTCAAAATGTAATTGTTAGGCACAATGTTCCATTTTAAATTAGCTGACAAAATACTGCTAGGACCAAAGAAAAAAGGGGAATACTGTAAACGATCGTGAGTTTTCAACCTAACTTTCACCAAGATAAAATGATTTATTTCAAAAGATTTAGCTATTAATTAAATTATTTGATTAGAAAGCCATTTTTTTTAGAATAATTTTATCTTCACTCACTAAATACAAATAAAATTCACAATGTGAGAAGTTAACAAGTGTAAAGCTTTTTAAATTTTTATCTGTAAAGGTTTATACATAATATATTCATTTTCTGATCTCATTTGGTGTCAATCTAAAGATACTAATTTCTAGTAAATTTTGAAGACAAAATATTTGTGGTGTCTGTGTAAATGTGTGCATGTGTGTAAATGTACACACACTGGAAGCTCTAGCATGCCAGTTTAGGTACCATGGATAATCTAATTTCCCTCAAACTAAAAGACCTACTAAGGAAAATATTAAAATGAATATACCACCTGGATCATGAGGTCCTGAAAATGGAATTGGGACTAATCAAGAGAAGGGCAGTCTCTTGGGATAATTTTGGTTTTGTAGTTTGTGTTGGAAAAGACTTTTTTGTATCTCTTTGGCTGGTGCCACTCATGTGTCTTCTGATGTAACTTCCTCGGGCTTTCTTTCAAATGTTTCAAGAAGTGGCTATTAGATAAATTGTGATCAGTGATCCCTTTCTGCTTATATGAGCAAACTTATTAAAATAATTACAAGTCCTGTCTGTAGAGAGCTCTTTCATCTCAGGGGAATGTATATTAGCACTTAGGAGAAGAACACGTCTATATAACTAAGACATTTGAAATGAGCAAAGAGGTATACATGATGGTGGCTTAATTTAGGGAAATCTCCCCAACAGAAGCATCAGAAACGGGAAGGATGCCAAATAAAGCAACAGAATAGTGAGCAACACCAAAAAATAGCAAGAATAAACCAGATGATCTCATTTCTCTAAGCTTCCTTTTACTTATCTGTAAAATGAGTACAACAGTCATTCTTTATAGAGATATTAAAGGGATCAGATTATATAAATACAATTTGATACACAAAATTCTCAGCACTGACCTGGCACATTCTATGTATTCACTAAACAGATACTACTATAGAGAGGCAGCATACTGATATATAGAGTCTCAGATCAGACTGCCTGAACTATTTATCACGCTGACTGTGTGACCTGGGACAAGTCAGCTAACTTCATTGTGCCTCATCTGTAAGATGAAAGTAGTCATAATGTTATTTTATAAGATTGTTGTAACATTTGCGTTAATACATATGAAGCCCTTAAAACAGTATCTACCATTTAAGGAGAACTCAAAGATTGTTAGCCATTATTCATCATTATAATTCAGAATGCTAATTAAATCTTTATATTGTTTGAATAATTAAACTACTTTCATAGTTCAAGTTTTTCAGCTCAAGCAATTAAAATTTTGAGTTATTTAAAAACCAAATAAAAATGTAGGAAAGAATTATGTAGTGTGAGTGTAGAATCATATTGTTTTTTTAAAAAAATCTTGAAAGGATGTTGTAAATGTCAAAAATAAAAAATCATCCAGTTTGATGTATTTTATAGTAAATCTCTAAAATGTACACATTTTGATATTAATACAAATGTTAATAGACGTTACAGGGGCGTAAAGCTGATTTTTGTAACCACATAATTTATATATTTGGCATATTGTTACCACGAGCTACTAAACAGATTTAGACAAAGTTACACTATTCATTCCAACATTCCCCCAAAACGACTCCAATTCAGAGCTTTTTATTTTCACATCTTGTTACATACCTCCTTGAAAGCATAACTTATGTCTCAGATGACAAAAAAGTTAAGCCTGAAATATTAACTGTTCTGTTTATTCCACAGTGTTGAAGAGTGAAAAAATGAAGGCCACCTGGTCAAGATTACAAATCCAGCAGTGGTTATTTTTGCCTCTCTTCAGAACTCCTCCTTCTAGCACCCTCCTGTTTGTCTCCTTGGACCTACTCATCATTCTTATTATCACCATTTTTGTTCCACATTTGCAATGTTCCTGCTGTTTGTTGGAGAAGGAAGACAATGAATATGGTAGTGAGGAAAGAGATGTCAGTGATGGGACACATTGCTATAGGGGCCAGGCTTCATGATGGGCACTGCATACATGTAAGCTGTAGTCTTCACAAAGCTCTAAAAAATGGGTATGGTTACCTTCTTTTTCAAATAAGTAAACTGAGGCTCAGAAAGTTAAAGTGCTTGCCTGTAGTCACACAGATACTGCATGTCACAATGATGTTCACAAACAAGTCTGTGTGACGTTCATGTCCTTACTACACATCCCTACCACACTGTTTCTGCTGAAAGTCCCTTTGTGGAAGGGTTTGGGTCTTCTTGTTGTCAAACTAACAACAACAACAACAAAACAGAACTCAGCAAAGAAAAAAAACAAACTAATGAAGGAAATACAGCAAAAGTTGATTCCTGGGCTCTTTGGTTTGTAGAGCAATGAACACATTGTCTTTATTCCTTTTCCCCCAATTTTTTAAAAAGTGAGCATTAATAATGTGAACAACGGCCGGGCGCGGTGGCTCACGCCTGTAATCCCAGCACTTTGGGAGGCCGAGGCGGGTGGATCACGAGGTCAGGAGACCGAGACCATCCTGGTCAACATGGTGAAACCCCGTCTCTTCTAAAAATACAAAAATTAGCTGGGCATGTTGGCGCATGCCTGTAGTCCCAGCTACTTGGGAGGCTGAGGTGGTAGAATTGCTTGAACCCAGGAGGAGGAGGTTGCGGTGAGCCGAGATTGTGCCATTGCACTCCAGCCTGGGTAACAAGAGTGAAACTCCATCTCAAAATAATAATAATAATAATAATAATAATAATGATGATGTGAACAATACAAGTCTAGGATAATGAAACAAGTATTTTTAAAAAACTTCATCTCTACTAAAGATACAAAAAAATTAGCTGGCCATGGCAGTGTGTGCCTGTAATCCCAGCTACTTGGGAGGCTGAGGCAAGAGAATCGCCTGAACCTGGGAGGTGGAGGTTGCAGTGAGCCGAGATTGTGCCATTGCACTCCAGCCTCGGCTGCAGAGAGAGACTCCATCTCAAACAACCACCACCACCACCACCACCACCAACAACAACCTTTTTTTAGGAAAAGGTGTTTTCTAATAAGGGCTTAAGTTATTATCCTTCCCACTTGTGTTAGTGTTTATATGGTGAACACAAAGATTTTAAAAGGAAAGAAACAACAACAATGAAAAATCAGTCAAACAAGTAACAACAGCAACAAAAAACTTCAAGATGCAGAGAAATGCATCATTTAGTAGGGAATGGGAAATAGCAAATTGTATTTGTCATTTTGAGTTAGGAACAAGCTTCACATTTCTCATGTCATTCAGCTAAATGTCTAGATTTGCTGTGATCTGAATCAGAACTGAGATTCAAACATGTCTTTTCCAAGTTTTTAATCTCTGCAATGCCTGGATTCCAAACCTTGCCTCATTGAGTAAGTCACTTACTCAGTAACAGCTCTATCTAACACCCAGAGGCTTGAACCCCCTTATTTCCTCACTGTCTCAATCTTTCTCCCTCACTCCCTCTCTTCCCTTCTTTCCACCTACGCTTAACAAAGGACCTTGTTCAAATGGACAGGATGGTCTGCGTGCACCACTGAATCAGCACAGGGGAACTGGGACACACTAGACATTCCTCTTCTCTCCCTACCTCAGCCGTTTCTCAGTAAGTTTTCTTCCAGCCACACCATTGTGCTTCCCTATAATCTGAATGTCTGCCTGAACCCTTAGGATGATTTTATTTGTTAATTTATTTTTTGAGACAGAGTCTCATTCTGTTGCTCAGGCCAGAGTGCAATGGCGCAATCTCAGCTCACTGCAACCTCCGCCTCCTGGGTCCAAGCAATTCTCCTGCCTCAGCCTCCCATGTAGCTGGGATTACAGGTATATGCCACCATGCCTGGCTAATTCTTGTAGTTTTAATAGAGATGGGGTGGGTTTCACCATGTTGGCCAGGCTGATCTCGAACTCCTGACCTAAGGTGATCTGCCTACCTTGGCCTCCCAAAGTGTTGGGATTATAGGCGTAAGCCACCATGCCCGGCCCTTACGATGTTTTTAGACAGGTGGATTTCAGCACAATGTTGCTTAAGAGATTATCAGCTAGTTTTGAGTTTTGTGGAAGGTGAGTTGAGTTTTCAGGAAGAAAGGAAAAATCTTTCCTTTCTTCCTGAGGCCCTGTTGACACTTTTCTGAAGAATTTTCTGAAGAATTCTCTTTCTCTTTGTCTCTCTTCGATTTTAATCAGCTTGATCCCTTAAATAAAAAATATTTCATAGTTAAGTTTAACCTGGTAGAACCCAGGTATGTGAGTGTTTCATAATGTGATGAAAGGTAAGAGAAATACTGTCAATTTAATTACACATTATTCATAGATACTAATATCAGATAATGAGATACTCTTTTCTGTTTAAGTGTGGGGAAATAAGTTAATTCTAAATCAAATCTAAAATTATACCTCATGCTGTATTTTTATTTTACTTCAGTGATGCCACTACCTTTCCTCCCAAAAGCAATGTTTTTGAGCCACAATGCTCTAATTGGTTTTAAATCTATGTCCTTCATTTAGAAGTACAATGATCCCCAATCAGCTCCATTGTACTGACATATTGCCATAAATATAGTCATAAAATGTTCAAGAGCAGCATATGGGTGAAGGGCTTTGTTCTATTTTGGCTGAAGGAAAAATATAAGTAATTTTGCTCAGAGTCTAAAGCAAAAAGGGACAGAAAAGAGATCAAACTTACAACTTGAAGCTCGTTGAGAAACTGCTAAAAGTTACCTAAAGTGCAGGACATCATCATATATAGGTATGAATGATGCTGAGTCTTAGAGGAACCTCTGTCTTCTCTCCACATTACTCTCCACCTCATCTCCCTGCCATTATCCTTTATTCCCACACATGGGCAGATGCATATACACGTTGACACATACCAAAAGCAGTGGGTAGAAACGTGAATTTCACATTATGTAACTCTTCCTTTAAGTTTCTGTAACTTTATTCTGTGATTTTCATGTCCTTATTTAAACATTCCTTATCATACCATGAAAGGAGTTGATTAAATCCTCTCAGGTTTAATTATTCAGCATTCAAAATTAACTTGTAGGCCTGGCACAGTGGCTCAGGCCTGTAATCCCAGCACTTTGGGAGGCCGAAGCAGGCCGATCACTTGAGGTCAGGAGTTCGAGACCAGCCTGGCTAACATGGTGAAACCTTGTCTCTATTAAAAATTCAAACAATTAGCTGAGATTGGTGGTGCACACCTGTCGTTCCAGCTGCTTGGGAAGTTGAGGCAGGAGAATTGCTTGCTGGGAGGTGGAGGTTGTGAGTGAGCTGAGATGGTACCACTGTACTGCACTTGGCCTGGGTGACAGAGAAAGACTCCATCTCAAAAAAAGAAAAATTAACTAGTAAAATAACCACATTCTACTTTTAAAAGCTGAAAATCACTAAGAAAATTTGTGTACATCCTATTTACCAAAAGAATTTAAAAACAAATGTGTAGTCATTAAAATAAATATAAAATATACCTAAATGTAAATATATTTAAATATAAACATATTTATTTTTTACATTTTAAATATAAGCTTTTATTTATATTCAACATATGTATTTTATGTAAACATAGAGAAGTTATATTTAAATCCAAAGCCTTAATTTTCACGTTTGTACAATGCAAATTATCATACTTGTTTCATTATCTGCAATGAGGGTTTGTGATGGTTAATACTAAGCAACTTGATTGGATTGAATGATGCAAAGTATTGATCCTGGGTGTGTCTGTGAGGGTGTTGCCAAAGGAGATGAACATTTGAATCACTGGGCTGGGAAGGCAGACCCACCCTTAATCTGAGTGGGCACAATCTGATGAGCTGCCAGCGAATATAAAGCAGGCAGAAAAACATGAAAAGACTAGACCTAGCCTCCCAGCCTACATTTTTTCTCCTATGTTGGATGCTTCCTGCCCTCAAACATCATACTCCAAGTTCTTCAGTTTTGGGATTCAGGCTGGGTCTCCTTGCTACTCAGCTTGTAGATGGCCTATTGTGGAAACTTGTGATTGTGTGATTAATACTCAATAACTATATATAACTATATATATATATATAACTATATATATATAACTATATATATATATAACTATATATATATAACTATATATATATATAACTATATATATATATAACTATATATATATAACTATATATATATATATAACTATATATATAACTATATATATATAACTATATATATATAACTATATATATCTATATATATATATATATAACTATATATATATATATGTATGTAAAGGGGAGTTTAATTAAGTATTAATCCTATTAGTATATATAGTATATACATCCTATTAGTTCTGTCCCTCTAAGGAATCCTGACTAATACAGATTTTCCTACCAGGAGTGGAGTCCAGAAGAGGAGAAGCTTCTGCAAGAGGTCCAGGCTACTGTGCAAGCTGCTCTGCCACTTAGGCCGTATGACCCAACAGATCCAATGGTGTTGAAGTGTCAGTGGTAGATCAGGATGCTGTTTGGAGCATCTGGCAGCCCCCCATAGGTGAATCACAATAGAGGCCTCTAGGATTTTGGAGCAAGGCCCTACCATCTTCTGCTGGTAACTGCTCTCCTTTTTTTTTTTTTTTTTGAGATGAGTCTCACTCTGCTGCCAGGTTAGAGTGTAGTGGCACCATCTCGACTCACTGTAACCTCTGACTCCCTGGTTCAGGCTATTCTCCTGCTTCAGCCTCCCAAGCAGCTGGGGTTATAGGCACATGCCACCACGCTCAGCTAATTTTTTTTGAATTTTTAGTAGAAACGGGGTTTCACCATGTTGGCCAGGATGATCTCAATCTCCTGACCTCATGATTCACCCGCCTCAACCTCCCAAAGTGCTGGGATTACAGGCATGAGCCACTGCATTCGGCCACTACTCTCCTTTTGAGAGACAGCTCTTGGCCTGTCACTGCGCTTTGATGGAAACTGAATGTTAGACTATGGGTCATCAAGTCACTACACGACCTGAACTGGCCATGGGTGCTTTCTGACCCATCTAGCCATAAAGCGGGTTGTGCACAGCAGCATTCCATCATCAGATGGAAGTGGTATATATGGGATCAGGCTCAAACAGGTCCTGAAGACACAAGTAAGTTACATGAAGAAGTTGCTCAATTTACCATGCCACTCCTGCCACCCTGTCTTCTCTACCCCAGCCAGCACGGATGGCCTCATGGAGAGTTCCTTATGATCAATTGACACAGGAAGATGAGACTAGGGCCTGGAAAACAAATGGTTCTGCACGATATGCAGGCACTACCCAAAAGTGGACAGTTGCAGCACTACAGCCCCTTTCTAGGACCTCCCTGTAGGACGGCAGTGAAAGGAAATCTTCCCAATGGGCAAAACTCTGAGCAGTGCACCTGGTTGCGCACTTTGCATGGAAGGAGAAATGGCCAGATGTGCAATTATATACTGATTCATGGGCTGCAGAAATGGTTTGGCTGGATGGTCAGGGACTTCGAAGAAGCAGATTGGAAAATTGGTGACAAGGAAATTTGGGGAAGAAGTATGTGAATGGACCTCTCTAGTCAAAAACTCTGAAGATCACTGTATCCCATGTGAGAGCTCACCAGCGGATGACCTCAGCAAAGGAGGATTTTAATAAGTGTATAGGATGACCTGTTCTGTTGACACCATTCAGCCTCTTTTTCCAGCCACCCCTGTCATGCCCAACGGGCCCATGAACAAAGTGGCCATGGTGGCAGGGATGGAGGTTACACATGGACTCCGCAACATGGACTTCCACTCACCAAGGCTGACCTGGCTACAGCCACTGCTGAGTGCCCAGTTTACCAGCCGCAGAGAGCAACACTGAGCCCTTGATATGTCACCATTCCCCAGGGTGATCAGCCAGCCACCTGGTGGCAGGTTGATTATATTCAACCTCTCCCATCATGAAAAGGGCAGAGGTTTGACCTCACTGGAATAGATACTTACTCCAGATATGGGTTTACCTATCCTGCACACAATGCTTCTGCCAAGACTACCATCCAGGGATGCCTGGAATGTCTTATCCACCATCATGGAATTCCGTACAGCATTGCATCTGACCAAGACACTCACTTTATGGCTAAAGAAGTGCAGCAGTGGGCTCATACTCATGGAATTAGCTGGTCTTACCATGTTCCCCATCATCCTGAAGAAGCTGGATTGACAGAAGGGTGGAATGTTCTTTGGTAGTCACAATTACAACACCAACTAGGTGACAGTACTTTGCAGGGCTGGGGAAACGTTTTCCGGAAGGTCGTGCATACTTTGAATCAGCATCCAATATATGGTACTGTTTCTCCCACAGCCAGGATTCACGGGTCCAGGAATCACAGGGTGGAAGTGGAATTGGCACCACTCACCATCACCCCTAATGATTCACTAATAAAAATTTTGCTTCCTGTTTTCTTGACATCATGTTCTGCTGGCCTAGAAGTCTTAGTTCCAAGAAAGGAACACGGCCACCAGGAGACACAATGATCCCATTAAACTGGAAGTTAAGATTGCCACCTGGACACTTTGGGCTTCTCCTACCTTTAAGTCTAACGGCTAGGAAGAAAGTTGCAGTGTTGGCTGGATGATTGACCTGGACTATCAAGATGAAATCAGTCTACTACTCCACTGCAGAGGTCAGGAAGAGTATGCATGGAATACAGGAGATCCATTAGTGTGTCTCTTAGTATTACCATGCCCTGTGATTAAGGTCAATGAGAAACTACAACAGTCCAATTCAGACAGGACTACAAATGGCCCAGACCCTTCAGGAATGAAGGTGTGGGTCACTCAACCAGGAAAAAAAGAAACATGCACACACAACCTGTTGAGGTGGTTGCTGAAGGCAAAGGCAAGACAGAATGGGTAGTAGAAGAAGGTAGTCATCAATACTGTCTACAACCACATGACCCGTTGCAGAAATAAGGACTAATTGTCATGTATTTCCTCCTTCTTTTGTTAAAAGCATTTGTGCTAAGAAAATATCTTCATTGTATTATCTTTCTCTATAACGTGACATAAGATTTATTGGCTTCATGTCAGCATTAATGTATGGTTAACTTTATGTAATAGCATTTGGGTTGGGGATTGGTGTGTTTCCAGTTGTACAAAGGATAGTTATTTTATGATAGGTGTAATTATGACCTTATTATTCTTTATTTGAAGGTCATGTATGATCTCAGGAGATATGTGTGGGTTCAAGTTGACAAGGGGGTGGACTGTGAAGGTTAATACTGAGTGTCAACCTGATTGGATTGAAGGATGCAAAGTATTGATGCTGGGTGTGTCAGTGAGGGTTATGAACATTTGAGTCAGTGGGGTGGGGGTGGCAGACCCACCCCTAATCTGGATGGGCATGATCTCATCAGCTGCCAGTGATTAACAGGCAGAAAAACATGAAAAAACCTAGATTGGCCTAGCCTCCCAAGCCTACATCTTTCTCCTGTACTGGATGCTTCCTGCCCTCAAACATCAGACTCCAAGTTTTTCAGTCTGGAGACTTGGACTGGCTCTCCTTGCTCCTCAACCTGCAGATGGCCAATTGTGGGACCTTGTGATCATGTGAGTTAATACTTACTGAACCACCCTTTATATATTATACATCTATTACTCTTGTTCCCGCAGAGAACCTCGACTAACACAGTGTTACATGAAATAACCCATCTGGACACATCCAGTGCATTTATTTCTTGGCACATTTTATTCAGTAAGTATTATCAGAGTAGTTACCTATTGTTGCACATGCTCAAATGAGTTGCAGCCACAGAAATATATAAAAACAGAAGGGTATCATTAAAAAAAAGAGCCAGCATAATGCTTATTTTCTTGCCAAGAAGCCTAGTAGTTAACATAATAGTTTCCTTTCAGAGCATCTTCTTTTTCCATATAGCGAATCTGGGTCTTCAAGACAATCAAACTGGTTTTTCTTAAATGGATTCAGTTTGCAGCAGCCCCCCAGTGAAAACCATCTATCTCCAGTGGGCCAAGATTAATCAGTTCTACTCTGGCTTCATCTCGCCTGGGTTTCATCTGCTGGTAAAATGATAGTACAGCAATAGGAATACGGTGTGCCATGAAGAAAAAAAGAGTTTGAAATCTTAGAGGATCCACTCATTTCCCCTGCACCTGGGCAGGGTTAACCTCCCAAAGAAAGAGGGGCGGAATGATCTATAAGCTCTTGAATGAGCAGGGAGATGAACAGCGGTTGACAACAAATTGATTTCAGTGGCTGAGTTCCGCAGCGGCTGGCAGTGGGGCTGGAGTGGCTGCGGGCTGCTGTGCCTACCCACCACGGTGGTTAACATCATTAAGACAATTCTAGAGCACCTAACTGGAGAAGTAGAGAGAGGGGATCGCTGCAGAGACAGGAAGGCAGAGAGATAGATAGAATCCTGATCGACAGGGCACTCCAAGGGCCTTAAACAGAGGAAGTAGCAAACAGCAGGGTAAATTGCAAAACACTGCTTGCTACCCTGTCTTCCTGACAGCCCCATTGCCAGATGAGAAAACTATTTAGTCTTTTCAGGTCCCATTGTGCAGCTTTCTTTCCAGTACACCGAGTTCTCTACAGAACTTGCCGTATCTCCCTACGGCTTATGCAGATGCTTTACGAGATGAACCCCATGTGGTTTCCACATCCATTCTCTGTGTGCAGGAACACACAAGAAGCCTCCACATCTTTCGGATACCTTTTATGGGAGCAAGGTTGCCTCATGCCAAAACACAGGACCAGAAAAGCAGGATGAGACACAAGCGCAGGAAACTGCTGTCTACAAGAGCCAAATATTTAGATCCTAGAAAAAGGTTGCCAAAGGCTTCATTTCCTGCATATACGTGCCAGATGTACATGTCTAAGGGTCAAATTTCCGATATGGTTTTAATCCAGTTCTTAAGAGTATGTGGTTTACATATTTGAAATTGCCTGTGTATATAAAAGAAGGAACTGATTCACGGTGTGGAGATCCTTTTATCAATGAATTTTAGAAGTGGCTATCTCTGTATTTACTTGACTGGTGGTATTTGTCTGGCATTGTTTGAAAATGCAGATGTAAAAACTTCTTTCAAACAGAAGTAACTCCTCTAAGGGTTAAAGGAAGAAAAGGCCTCCTGTAATTCCTCTGTCACCTTCTCTAGGATCTAAAGTACAGACAGTCCTCAATTTAGGATGGCTCCACTTGACTTTAAATTTTATGATTGGTTTATCAGGATGTAACCCCATCACAAGTCAAGGAGCATTTGTACAGTAAATTGTCAGAAATTTGCCACCACTATTTAGAATGATGAATGAGTGGCACAAAAATAAACATTATCCAACTGCCCTCTATTTAATAAAGGCAAATTTATAGAATATTATAATTTCCGAAAACATACGTAAGACTCATTACCATCTTTTTCACCTTTTAGGAAGGCTTCATAATCAAAATCAAAATGTTTACTCATACTGTAGAAGTGAGCACTTTGCAATTTTTTTTCTTTAATCACTTCTCAAAAAGAAACAAGAGTAAGAAGGTCCTACGCTCACCATTTTCTATGGCATAAATGATGGCCCCCTGCTCACCATTTATTTCCTAAAACACTGCTTAAGTTGTGTAGATCTAGAGGTAAGAGAATAAAAAGGCAGGAGAGATTTCTGTGCTCCATGCCAAAAATGTGCATTTGACATTAATATGTCCTTCATCCTCCATGATTCTTACAGATGTTTTGATGTTGAAAGAAGAGCCTCTATAACATTCTAGGTACATTTAATTGGCATCATCTTATTAGCAGACAGAGCTCGCTCAGGGAGATTACTTGGCCAAGCTCTCAGGACACATAGGTGTTGAAAACAAGGATTTAAACCCAAGCAAGTATGTTTGATTCCAAAGTCAAATATCATACTATTACCATATTGACTTTTGCATTCACAGGTCAACCTTTGTCCATCATATTACACTTAGGTAGTTGACATTTCCACTTCAGGCCCAAATTAGATTTGACAAATTGACTCAGTCCAGCTGAGTTTGTTTTCTGACACTGGCAGCAAAAACATTTTGGCCTCTGTAACACAGAACCTGTAGATTCATGTCCCAGTTATTGTTGCATCATAATCTATTGTCAATCTGCAAAGTTTATGAATATACATGTAGAAACCACGACACAGAGTACTTGCATTTGTTCAGACACTAAGTTAAGGAAGATTTTCATATACTGGGACTTGTTAAGCATGTGATCAGCTTTCTTTAGACACAATGACGCTAACTATCCGAAATACTCTTGTTGCAGATTTGAGAAAGTGTGAGCTACATCACGTTCCCTTACAGGGCCATTCCTAATGGTACCAATCATCTTGGCCACAACAGCACTATGCACTATTGTTTTTTAGAGAATAGTAAACTATTTCTAGAACACTGAAATTCAACAAAATGTTAAGTATCTGGGCAAAACACATTCATAGCTTTAAAAAGCGAGCAGTGTTAACAGGGGATAAGAAACCAAATGGCTTTGTTACTACCTAGTAACATTAATTTAAAATGATGGATCACTTTCAAAATACTTAAACTAAAAGAGATTTATTTTTCCTTTTATAATTGTTATATGCCAATTTATGAGATAAAATAATATAGATTACAGAAACGAAAGGATAGAAAAAAAATCAATGGTTTGTATAGAGCAACACATCATCCCATACTTCTACTTCTTTCCTGTATCTTTGCCAAGTATTCTATTTAAAGTTCTCTGTGGGGAGCTCTGTATTGGGAAAGAGTTTGACAGCAGTTAAACAAAAGGATTTATTTAAAAAGGAGACCTGGGTTCAATTCACATCTTGGCTCTATTACTTACTTAAATGGATTATTGGGCAAGTTATTGAGTCTTTTTGAGTCTCATCCTTAAATGAGAATAATTTATTTCATATGGATGCTGTAGAGGAGTAAACTGTCAAACAGTACCTTGCACAGAGCAAATACTCAATAAATGCCGTATACTTGGACATTTTTGACACCTCTTAGGAGATATCTTAGTTCCCTAGAAAAGTACATTTTAGATTTCTTCAAAGTCCCCAATGCAGCTTTAGATCTGAAATTTTTAAGTATTTCAAAATAAGAGTATTAACATGCCATATGTAGTTTGCTATATTTCTCTTTGCCAAGTATGTAACTTTGCAACTCATCTGATGTTTAATTACAAAGCTGGGCCCTGACGTCCATCACTCTGAATAGAGGAAGTCTGTCAAGAAGAAACAAGAAGTGGCTTCTTTCTGCATGAGTTATCAACCAGGAAGTCTAATTTAAATCCGGAAAGATGTGTCCAATGCTGAGTTTTGGTTCCAAGATCTCTTGGTTTACAAGAGTTTTATGTATTCTTTCAGTGTTCTAAGATGTGCTATTCCATGACAAAACGGTTATTTGCTTTGTGTGTAGTAGCAGCTTTGCCTTTAATCACTTAGAAAAATCCACCATGTAGTAATCTGGCTAACCTTGTGAGACATGAGGCCATCAATGATAAGAGCCCCCTTTTAAAAGCCTCTTCTTGGGGGTAAGCCACACATTCCTAAAATAAAGTTGTCCCTGCAATTGGCCATCAATGAAGGAATATTCTGAGCCATCTCCCAAAAGAGTATTTCTTACCACAAATAAGGCATCTACTTTAGTTTTTCTTCCAATAGTAAAAAATCACCTACACTGTCTAGGCCAGAGTTTCTAGCCACTGGGACACTGCACATAGGTTACAGGTGCTCAGATACTGATTTGACAGCCCTTGTCACCACCAGGAGAGGCCTGGTATACAGCATCATCTCTGATCACTAATACAATCAATATATAAAATATTTTCTGCATGAGTCTTGACATGAAAAACTTTAAGAAACACTCTGGGTCCTAGCCGATTCTTCCTCAGGTAGCTGAAGGAAGTCCAGTATCCTAAGTGGTGTCTGACTATGCAACATAAAAGTGTGGTGCTTCTATGGCAGAGGGTAAATGCAATGACCCTTTTTCATGTTTCCCACAGACACGTGGGGAACTGAATGTATGACCTTTATATAATTGGTGGGTCTTAATTTTGCATCATGTAGTTGGGATTTTTATCATGGAGAAAATGGATTTTGCCTCCCTTCCAATATCAAGAAGGTGGTTGGCTGATTAATACTTTGAGGCTTATAATTAAGGCATGAAGATAGGGAACACAGGGATCCCTGTACACACTCATTTAGCAAGGACTTGTTTTCTTTCAAATACCAGGAAGGATAAATATTAAGCATAAATGCTAATGCATATATCAATACTAGTATATCTGTATTGTTCTGTTATAATTTCTAACATTTCTATAGCTTTTCATAGTTTACAAAAAGAGTGGACCTCTTAAAATTACAAGTACAAAACAAAAAAGGCATGGTGGAATCAGTGTGGTCTACTGGATAAATAGGCGGCATTTTTTGCAGTAGGAAACATTGCACAAAGCTCATTTTTGTCACATTAAAATTAAGTAGGTGTGTAGAAATACTATTACCCTAAACTGAAAATCAGCCAGTGACTCAGGAAGGAGAAAAATTTATCACCATATAGAAAGAAAACCTAGAGTTCCTGTTTTTATGTTTTAAGCATCACAGATAGACACTTCCGGGTTCCTTTCATAAACTCTTAATTATGGGGAGGGAAGGAGATATTTGACAAAAGAGGATGTGGGACTGATTCAGAGGGGTTCATTATGCTTTTCAGGATGCCTTCTTTAAATGAAGGATAAGGTGAAAAGTACCTCATCAAAAAGAACTATTAAAAAAAAAACTTTAAAAAGAAGTTTCAAAATGCTTAACAACTTTGCCCTGCTTAGAGATCTTTTAAGGGAAGAGGGGAAAAGGCAGCAGTGGTGACAGAGAGGTGGTGAAATGCAGAGGATTTACAAAGGAGCCAGCGAATGTGGAAAAGGAAGTAAACATAACAAAAACAGACACCTAGGAAATTACAAGGATTCATGCAGTGATTTATCCCACTTCCTGGTCTGCAAGCACTTTGTAACCAAATAAGTCTCAAAGTTTCTCTTTCCAAATGGCGATCACCAGCCACGTGTGTCTATTCAGCACCTGATATGTGGTTATTCAGAGTCCATGTGTGCTCTAAGTGTAAAATATAGACAGATTTTTAAAACCCAGCTTAAAATGAATGTAAAATAACTCACTAATAATTTTTGGAATAATATTTTGGATATACTGAGTTAAAATATACTGTTAAAATTAATATCGCCAGATTTGTTTTAGCCTTTAAAAATTTTTATAGTATAGGTACTAGAAAATTTAAAATTACATACATAGCTTATGTTATACTTGTATTTGACAGCATTCTTTTAGAGTTTTTAAAAGTTATTCAAACCTGTTTACTCACGAATATTTTTACAGTTGAGAAGAACTGTACGTAGCAGTTCATCCCAAGTGGAGCAAACTTCTCATTGGCCCGTTGACCATCTTAGTTTTTTTAACTGACTCATACACTTGAACTATACTGAAATTTATTCCCATTCCCATCATTACACACCTGTGGAAAGCCATTGAAAGAAAAGGGTTGCTGCTAGTTCACCAGTTCTCCTAATATATGCTGTTAAAAAGACAGGAAAGGCAAAACGGGGCTAGGAAAATGTGAACTCAGAAAAACTAAGAAGAACCAAACAAAGGAAGAACACTTGCACTGAGAGATTCAATTTAAACAGAAACACACTCACTTTCACCTTGCACTCTGCTTTTTATTTTTCACTATTGTGATGATTTGTTCACTGAATCACTTGAGTCTTCACAGAAGGCTTGAAAAATTTTTATGCTTCAGTTTCTTTCTACATCTGGATGTTTGAATCAGAGGAGCTCTAAAATCCCCCAGAGTTTGAACTTGCATTGGTTTCCTATGTTAGGGTCTTTGAAATGACCATTACCCCAGCAGAAGACTCCATCTCTCCATTACCTTCTTCTTGCCATTTAAGTCTCAACGTAAAAGTTATTTCCTTAGAGAGCACTTCCCTGAACACTATTTCTGGTCCTCCTGTCCCTTTCCATCACAATACTCTGTTTTGCTTTCTCCATTGTTCTTACATCAAGCTGATTTTTTCCTTGTTTATATTCTTGTTTACTTATTTATCTATTCATTTGTCCTACAAAAATGCAATCTTTATAAGAGAAAAGACCTTGCCTGTCTTAACCATTGCTCTTTCTATCCCATCCAGAAGAGTGTCTGGTATATAGCAGGTACTCAAAAATTTTTTATTAGGGAAATGAGTAAATGAATCAGACCTGGTTCTTAGAGATAAACAACCAAGAATGACTTTGGCTAATTTAACAGAAACTGAATGTATTACCTAACACAATTGCCAATGAAGCCTGGAGAGTCAGATTTGAAACATGAGGGGAATGAAAGCAAGCCATGCAGCCAGAACTCTTAGAGCCAAAATTATGCTGTGGACTCTGCCCAGTGAGGAGACCTCTGCCCCTGACACCCACATTCCATGCTCTAGCTCTCCACCATGGGCCGACACCAATGGATTCAGACATTGGTTGCCCCTGAAGTTACCATTTCCACTGCTGTGCTTAGAAACTGGATACTGCTGTCACTTGAACCATCATCAAAAAAAATTCTGCATTGACCCTACTTCTCTGTGTCACAAACTCCATTTTGAAAATTCAGAGTGTGTGCCTCAGATTGTTCAAACCTAGGTCACAGGGCTCATGCCTACCTACTAGGAAAAGCAATGCTGGGACTCTGGCTTTGATTTTGATTTTTCTTCTATATAAGGAAAGGGGCTCTGCCTCTCATTAATATTTATAAGGCACCATCTTCACCAAACATAGGCAAGGGGTTTAGATACTGGGAAGATTCCCCAAATGACAAATATTCTCTTAATCTTCCACGTGCTTGTGGATGCATCTGTTTCTTTTTCTTTGTTCAGATACATCCTCTACTGTTGTATGTCACATTGTTAGGTTTCTTAGACTGCAGTGAATTTCCAAATGACAGGCAGCATGCTGTATTCACGAGTTCTCCAGAGAAACAGAACCAACAAGATTTTTCAATTCCTCCGGGGAACACTGATTAACACAGCATGCTATATATCATATGAAAATTCATAAGCCATTTCCTTATAACAAATCTCTTTATATATATGTAACATATATAATTATCCTATGTATTAGTCTATATTAACACAGCTTATAAAATACCTTTATACGTCTTATTTATATACACATATGTATACATATATTTTATTTATACATATATAAACATTTATTCAACTATAAATGTATATACATATACATATATCTTATTTATACACACATAAATAAGATGCATATAAAGAGATTTGTTATCGAAAATTGGCTCAAGCAATTATGCTAGGAAGTCCAAAGAACAGCAGTAGGCAAACTGGAGGCCCAGGACTGCTGATGGTATAGTTGCAGTCTGAATCCAAGGGCTGAGAACCAGAGGAACTGAAGATCTAAGTTCTAGTCTGAAATCTGAAAGGCTCCATAAACAAGAAGAGCTGTTGTTTCAATTCTAGTCTGAAAACAGCCAAAGACTGATGCCTCAGCTCCAGGTCATCAGGAACGAGGAACTCTCTCTTACTGGCTGGAAGGCCAGCCTTTTGTTCTACACAGGCCTTCAACTAATTAGATGAGGGCCACACTAGTGAGTAAAGCTGTCTGCTGTACTTCATCTACGGAATCAAATGTTAATCTTAGCTAGAAACACCTTCGTGGATACCCAGTATGATGTTTAGCCAAATATCTGGGCACACACTGTGGCCTAGTCAAGTTGACACATAAAATTAACCAACATGCATGCCCTTCTGCGGACAATCAACAATCCAGTGAGCTCTTGAAGCCTGAAGCTTTGCCATGGTCACTAGTCCACTGTTTCACTAGAAACCTATTATTTTGCTCTTAGTTCCTTAAGGCATGGGTCCTCAAACCCTGGGCTGTGGACCCATACCAGTCCATGACCTGTTAGGAGCCAGGCCCCACAGCAGGCGGTGAGCAGCAAACGAGTGAGCATTACCGCCTGAGCTCCTCTTCCTGTCAGATCAGCAGAAGCATTAGATTCTCATAGGAGCGCAAATCCTATTGTGAACTATGCAGGTGAGCTAATCTAGGTTGCATACCCCTTTTGAGAATCTAACGGATGCCTGATGACCTGAGATGACACAGTTTCATCCTGAAAACATTCTCCCACCCAACCCTGTCCCATGGAAAAACTGTCTTCCATGAAAGCAATACCTGGTACCAAAAAGGTTGGGGACTGTTGCCTTAAGGGGGGTCATTCTTCCCTTTGTGATCCTGCGGTGAATATTTTACTTTGAAGATCCACAAAATGAATTAGAGGTATAGGAAGTTCAGGAATGGGAGAGGGCTGGAGGATAAGCCCTGAAGAGCTGTAATAATTACATATTCAAAGGCTATCATTTAGGTTAATATATCAACTACTGCCAATAGAAGGCACAGAAGCCACATGCTCACTTGCAAATTGAAATGTGAGGTGAGTCTAAGTAAGTGACACATTCTGCCTTCGAGGAGGAAAAGGACATCTGATTCATAGCAAGCCCTGCCAAGGTACAGCTGGTTGAGCCAAATGGCTCCCTGCCATTTAACCCTGGAAAACAAGGAAAGGCAGTGGCAGGTTATGTAAAGGGATAAAAGGTTTATTATAAAAAGGAGCTTGATAACTGCTGTGATTTTAATTATATTTCCACTGCCAGAATCCCATCAATATTTAAAAGCAGCAAAGAAAACAATTTCCTGAAATGTTCCTTGTTTTTAGGATGGTCAAAATTTGCCCTCAGAAAATCGTCAAAGGAAGTTAGGAAAAACCTTGAGTGTAAAAGAAATGAGCATAAACGGAAAAGCAAGTGCACCCTCTAAACCACAGCAAGTCAAAGGCCAACTCAAGGATCTCTAGGCAAGAGGTTTTGTTTAGTAAAGTGCCCTCAAGTCGCAGCAGCCAAGGTTTAGTGTTCCTGTAAAATGTTAATTCCACGTGTTCATGTATATCAGTCATAGGCTATTAAAGGAAAAACTGCAATCTTTGACATTTAAAAAGGGTGCTTAGAAAGCATTTGTAACTACATAGAAGGTTGAACATGATGGCCCCAAAGGTCTCGTCTACATCTATGATTTGAGTTTTACAGTTCTGAAGCTCTAAGTTTTTTTTTTTTTAAAAACCTACACACCAGAGCCCAGACTACAATGTAGGAAGTGAGGCATTCACCGAGAGTGCACAATTTTAGAAGGCAGCAAAAAAACTCAGTAATCAAGATACATGATATTTAAATATTTTAAAAAAATCAAAACAGCAAGTGACTCATGGGCTGGCTGCCTGCTTTTGTTAACAAAAAGTTCTGTTGAAACCAGGTGAATGAGGCAGCGTCGGATCCTTCCTGTAATTAAAATATTGGTATTTTCTTTTCATGGACTTATTTTGTAGTGATTTTTAAAATATTGCATTAAAACATTATTTATCTTGAATATTGAGTCTTTGGCACCCCCTTAAATTTTCCACCCAAGGTGTTTCACTCAGTTTACCCCGGTACCCTCCCTACTACATACTCTCTTGACTCAAACTACTTCTAACGGTTCAAAATGCTACTGTTAGCCACACTTGTAAAAATATTATAATTTGCAAAAAGAATTATACAGATCATTTCAGTCTGACAACATCTCCATGTGAATGTTACCTTCTTGTTTTTCAGCTGAGCATCCTGGAGCTCCTTGGTGAAGGTAACTCAGCAAAGCCAGACTATGGTCATGCCCGGATTCAACTCTCTGTGGTTAGACTCAGTGGTCCACACCGCTAACCATCACTGAAAGATCTAACGAATTTCTTCTAAGGAACACTGCTTTTCATTGTTCATGGCATCATGAATACTCTTGAGGGAACTTCTTTCTTTTTAATTTTACTTATTTGTGTACTAAATTAATAGAAATGATCAAACACAACTTGTATCCCTTTCTCTGTTTTTTCTTTCTTTTTTTTTTTTTTTTTTTTTTCAGAGACAAGTTCTCACTCTGTTGTCCAAGCTGGAAAGTAGTGGTGCAATCACTGTAACCTCAAACACCTGGGCTCAAGTAATCCTCCCATCTCAGCCACCTGAGTGGCTACAACTACAGGCACATGTCACCACACCCAGTTAATTACATTTTTTTTTTTTTTGGTAGAGATAGGGTCTCACTATGAAACCCAGGCTGGTCTTGAACTCCTGGCCTCAAGCAATCCATTCACTTCAGCCTTCCAAAGTGCTGGGATTACAGGCATTAGCCATTGCACCTAGGCCCTTCCTTGAAGAATCAAACACTGATAAATATTATCAAATACCTTTACTTGTACAGTGTAGATGAAAGTGTTTATGTATATAATATAATCTAGCATTTTGTGCTATTACAATTAAAATTCTTTAACATATAATTTCATTTGACCTGGTTGCCTGGAATTATTGTACTTTGAGCAATGCAGAGTAAATTGGTAGAATAGAGAGGAAATCTTTCTGGGGCAGAAATGTTTCTCCCCTGCTATTGCCTCCCTACTGACAGGGTCATTTAGCTTTAGTTTCAACATGATATTGTCAGTCAGTCACAGCATTACTTAGCAGGATATGGTCAATACCTTCACTCACATCTCACAACCCTTCTCTCTAATGTGCCAGAATATAGCACCACTGCTGGAGTTATGTCCCAGAGGTCTCTTCCAATGCCGAAAAATTACTCCTACTCAGCCATTCAGTTTTCCCACTTCTTCTGCTTATTTGATCAATTTTATCATATTTTAATTATATCTCAGTTACAGTTTCTCAGTTACTCTTCTCCTGCCCATAACTTCTTTAAAGCACAATGGGCTAATTCAGAGTTCCTACTGAAGAGATAGCTCTCTTTGGATGAGGAATCCTAGCCCTGGCTATACCTCTGGGTTTGCTTCTCTGAACCAGGGCAGGCATAAGAACTAAGGACAAGCAACATAGATTAAGCAGTGATCTATAAGTAGTGTGGTTCAAATTAATAAAAGAACAATTAGATTTTCCCTCCTTCCTCCTTCAGAAACCTGATGTAAGAAATAACCTAGACAATGAGGTGCTGCATATTGAGAAATAAGTGTAACAGGTTACTATGTGAAGAGAGGTGGTGGCAACCTTAAAGTGCCACATGAAAGGAAGTTTATGCAGAGACTTGCAAAGAGTGGGAGAGATGTTTTAGTGAGAAGCCATGTAGCCTGTGAGAAACCCAAAAGAGGATTTAGTCTTTGGACTCCCCTTTGCTCTTGACTACATTCAAATCCCTAGATGGAACAGTTACTCATCAGAATTTGGGCCATTATAAATCAAGTTTCCCAAATGTGTCATACTAATATTGACAAGCTAAAATGATAAAAGTGAGGATGAATTTCAAAAGGAACAACTTTTAAAAAGAAGAAAATATTTAAGAAACCACGGGGTGTGTGTGTGTGTGTGTGTGTGTGTGTGTGTGTGTGTGTGTATAGTGTGTGGAAAATCACAGTTGGAAGAGTCACTTGAATAATGGTTAAGAGAGGGGTCCTGGAACGAGACCTTCTGGGTTTGAGGCCTTAATTGCTACCCCAGCTATTTTGCTTGGGCAATTGGCTCAATGTCTCTATGCCTCCATTTCTTCACCTACCTCACACAGTATTGTGAGGATCAAGGTAACTGATACAAGTAAAGCATGAGAAATAAATCCTTATTGAACATTTGCAATGTGTATGAAGTGCTAGAGACTCTTCGGCTAAGGTGGAGTGAGATTCAGCATTTCCTTATCTACTTTGTGGGCTTAAAACAGCTGCAAATTCTTTATAACTCTCTCCATTGGGAGTTGGAGTTGATTCCCCTCCTGCCTCTTAAATCCAGGCTTTTCCTGCTGCTTTCTAACCAACAGGATATGGAAAGGGTGACGCTGCATCAGTTCCAGTCCCGGCTTTTGAAAGGACAGGATCTTCTGATCTTTCCCTCTTAAAACATTTGCTCTTGGGGCATTCTCTCTTGGAACCCAGTTGTGACACTGTGCAAAGTCCAAATCACAAGTGGAAGCCATGCCTAGGATCTCCTGTCAAGTCCCCCCACGGCCTCTACCCTGTAGATAACAGTAATAACAATGAAAATGTCTCTAGATATTGCCAAATGTTCCCTCGAGGCAAAATTACACCGCTAGTAACCAATGCTTTAGTGCCTACCAAATGGCAACTCCTGAATAAATGTGAGTTCCCCTTCTAGAGTACTTCAGTTGGTGTTACCTGTTGTTATAAGGAAGCAGCCTTAACCTCACCTAGAGAAAGTAAATACCACCATGGACCTTAGGTATACTAATGTAATGATTAAAGAAAAAGGAAATTGTTGATGGACTAAGTATTATGCAGTGTTGCAATATTTACATGTACATATTAACCTGAAAGCTCACAGGCGAAGTTCATGATCAGCCACTTGGTGACTGATGTTGGCTGTTCAAACCCCTATGTGACAGTCTCTAATCAGCAACGCACCCTAGCTGGGTCTAACCAGCCCACAGACTATGAAAGATAATAAAATGATTGTTTTTAGAAGCCAGTAAGTTTTGGGGTGGTTTGTCAGGAAGTAATCAATAATCAGAACACCTGCTCTCAGCCACTGTGATTGCATTACATGCATGGTCCAAGGCTGATGGCCTTCTCCTGGGCCCCTCAGAGGTCAAGAGATGTGAAAGCCACTCCTGTACTTGAAGTTCTTCATATATTCACTTATGACGAAATGCCAAGATGGGGTGTCAAAAGTGTTTACTTTTAACTAACATTTAAAACATAATGCTTTTTATCATATATACCCCAAAGTAGTACAGTGTGATTGTATTATTCTCAAGATCATTCCAAGATGGACAGTAATTCACAGTGTACTCTCTAGATAGTGTTTTTCAACAATAAGACAAAAGTCATATGTCTAAGGTCCTCTTCGTTTAGTTCTGCTACTAACTCTACATGACAGTAGGACTGCCCTCCTCTGGAAGATGACAGACATCAAGATGTGAGGTTCTTGGGATCATGAGTCCTGAGCCAATGGCACCTGCCTCACCCAACAACGAATTTCATCTTTTTGACTTTGTGTTAATGATCATCATATTAATATTTCTGTAGATGAGGCACTGATCTCTTAGTCTTCTTTGCTTCTTATTAAATATATTAAAATGCCAACTTTGTTTGGTCATCTTGCCTTTCAATGTAGATAAAAACTCATCACGTAAAAATTCTGTTCATAGACCCCAAGAATTTATTTAACTGATGGTCAGACTTAGAAGAGCAGAGGTAGAACATGCTTTCTTTGATTTCTGTGGAATTTTTGCTTATTTACAATATTTCTTACATTTTGTTCAAACATTTATCAGATGTTCATATAAGGAGTTTGGGGAATGATCAGAACCAGCCACAACTTTCATGGGCAAGGGAAAATATCCATTGGAGAAAATGAGAGCATTTATTTTTATCCAGATAGAGTTCACAGTGATTCAGAACATTCTAGAGTGGTTGTTAAAAACACCACCTCATATAAAATAAATTATTCCACTATGGCAAAAAAGCAGTCAATGCTCATGTCAACAAGAGAACAAAGTATTCAGGGAAAGTAAACAGTTTTGCAAATAGCAACTGGAGAGTTTCTATTATTTCCTATTTCTTTTTGGCAGGAAAAAACAATGGAACAAAGTCGGCCCTGTTAGCTCTGATGAGTCTTAATCCTTTCTCTGCCTAGAGCATTCTACCTTTCTCAGAAGGTGATAAAATCCTCCCTACCACCAGATAAAAAATGAAAATGTACTTTAGTGATAATGTGTGTAAGACTCAAAAGGCAAAGCCAAAGTGTGAATATTCTTTCCTAAAAGAATAGAATCATAAATCTTCCTTAACAAATACATTGACTAGCACAGGTGCAAGCAGAAACTTAAAAAAAGAGAGAAACCTGAAGAAAAAGTCCATCAGTTCTCTTACGCCATCCAGATTAGCAACCTTTGCCTCTAGCAAACCTCTAAGGAAAACAATTCCAATGGTACCCTAAATCCTAAGTTGCAAAATATGCGAATTCTTTTGTTGCTTTGGACAAATTCTTAAAACTCATTCACTCCACTGGAAGCAAGTTTTCTAATAATTTTACCTAATAATTAATTAAGAAGGCCGCAATGTGTACTGGAAGCAGAAAAAAAGAGTTCTGTTTCTGGTTCTACCCTTAGAGAGCAAGGATGAAGAACCTGGGTTCTAGATTAAGCCAAATTTGCACTCCTCCACAACTTCTAGAATCTTGGACAACCTCTACCCTTCTCAGTGCTACAATTTCTGCTTCTGAAAAATGAAGATAACACTATAATCCACCTCAAATGAGGTTTATGAAGAGTGAATCAAAACCAATTACCTTTGTGCAGAGTTTTTCAACCATAGGATTATATTATAGATATTTTGGACTCGGTAATCTTTTGTTGCAGAGGGATTTCCTGTGCATTGTTGGATGTTTAGCACCATTCATGGCCTCTACCCTGTAGATAACAGTAATAACAATGAAAATGTCTCTAGATATTGCCAAATGTTCCCTCGAGGCAAAATTACACCAATAGTAACCAATGCTTTAGTGCCTACCAAATGGCAACTCCTGAATAAATGTGAGTCCCCCTTCTAGAGTACTTCAGTTGGTGTTACCTGTTGTTATAAGGAAGCAGCCTTAACCTCACCTTAAGTAAGTAAATACCACCATGGACCTTAGGTATACTAATGTATTGACTAAACAAAAAGGAAATTGTTGATGGACTAAGTATTATGCAGTGTTGCAATATTTACATATTAACTCATGGTATCTTCAAAGCTATCCTAGGAAGTCAAAACTAAGGTTTCTCCAAAGTTCCTTTCCATGAAGATATTGCTTAATGATAATTTTATAACCTGAAAGTTGAAATGTATGTAAACATATTTGTTGTCACATTGAAACAAGTTTCAAAGTTCCTGTGGATATACGCATGTCTTGAATATGTTTATCAACGTACTTCTTAGCAGCCTGCAGTTTGCAGGAATATGAACCAATCTGTAAAGTTGAAGCCAAGGTATGGGCCATGAATAGACACTGCCAAGAGCCTCACCCAGTGATTTCATTTAGTCATTTCCGATATAAAGCCATGGTATGTGGCTTGGTGCAATTCCTACAGAGTTTTGCACTTTGGATGTGTTCCACGTGATTCTGCCTTGAATGCTGTACTGTCAACTGAAGTATGTGTGGAGTTTTGAAACATTTTAATTCAGCTTATTCAACGGAATGCCTCGACCACAAACATCCCTGCCTACCGAGCACTTTGGCCCTAGCTAGAATCAAGGAATTAGGGAGGAATGACATTCTGCCAGATTTTGCATATGGCCAGAGGGCTAAGATTCATTTGGGTCCATGGACATACTTCTCTGCAGGTGGGAAATTCAAGCATTTGACAGAGTCAAAGCAACCTGCTGAAAGCTCTTCATCTTCCTATCTAAGCTGGAATATAGTTGTCCGATTGGGCGGCTGGCAGAAAAGTCACTGAAAGCTACAGGTCTCAGTTCTAGGATGTTCTTGTTTCCTTATTTTATGTATTACTCAATAATCCATCTGTATATGGGAAGTAATTTGTGAGCTATCCAGCATTATTCTTTCTCTATAAATGGAAAATAACATAAGCTAATCTAGTATTATTATCTCAACTTCAAAGAAGAGGTTACTGAGAATAAGGGAGCTTAACTAAGTTGGCCAAGGACTTGGTGGGACACCCACCAAGTAGAAGAGTGAAAGTGCAAACCTAGAGCTGTCTGCCTTCCCAGGATGCCCCCTAGTGGCTGACAGGCAATACCAAGGAAACTACAGCTGTGGCGGCATATTGGGGTCATCAGTAGAGACGAAATTTAGTTAAGATAAGTATCTAGTACTGTAAGGAGTGTAAAAGAATGATTGGTATTTAAATCTTATTTTTAGGTTTTCTATCTATGGGGTTCTTTTCCTAACCAGGAGTGACTGCTTTTATTCTGTGAGTTGGGGCACCAGGATAAGGAATAAAAAAGTTGCTTCTCTAAGAGTAACATCTTTGCATAAGATTAAAAAGGCCACTTGCATAACGGAAGTGAAGCTGTAAAAGTTAGGCAAATTGGTCATGCAGAAAGAGGAAAAACAGGGTATCTTTTAAAAAGGTTTGTACAAATTTCTTTCTTAAGAAATATTTAATCAGAACTATATCAGAGGCAACTTTTCCTACAAAAACCATGTAATTGGCTATCAGAAGTTATATGCCTGGTCAGTACAGTTATATTGCATCCCTGGAGCATTACCTAGATAGATAGATTTAAGAAGAAACTATTTTGGTACTAATAAAATAGCAATTTGGAATCAATTACTGTGTTTCTAAGGACTCTCATTAGACCTGTTGTCAGTTGCACAGAATTCATAGTTTTCCTTTATTGCAAATGTATTTCTGTTATTTTCTGCTAGCAACCAAAAACTAGAACCCTGGTGAGAAAAAAGTTTCTTTTAACAGGGTCACCTTGCTGGTTGGTATTCCTTATCACAGTACAGAGTCAACTACATTATTTTCGCAATGTACTTACTTTGACATGAGCTTACTGACAACTTTGCTAGACAATTTGTTTTTATAAAATATGTTACAGAATTATAAAATTACTAAAACAATCTAGAGGCATTGTTGTTTGTTAGGAGAATTTAGTTGGAAAGACAGAATTATTTTTTTCCTCACATGACACTGAACATTTCAAAAACACTGTTGCCCTTTTACTGAAAAGCTAATATTTCCCTCCAGATTTCTGATTCTCATATTCAAGGGCCTTTGGTAAGCTAAACTTTAACTTGAGGCTCAAGACTGTATAAATATTTATCATGGACAAGAAAATTTAAAAAGAAATCTTAGTGATTTTAGGCATCCAAAGAGATTTGTGTGGTGTAATAAAAGAGTCCTGGACTTAAATTCAGGGGATTTGTGTGCTGATCTTTGCTCTGTCACTATTTGAATGTGCAACCTTGAGCTAGTCTCTCTGGACTCAGTTTATTTACCTGTGGAGTAAGACAGTCAGATCAGAAGTCTTCACATATGCCCCTAAACTGTGGCAGTATGTCACAGACATAGGGAAAATTTTAAAATAAAAGGGGGAATATACATTACTAAAGAAAACAAAGTGTCCCAATTCAAAACACCAACTCATGGTAACGGACTTATATATGGCTTGAAACAAAAATGTATTTGAGGGCTTGATCAAAGTATGTTTCAAAAATATACCACACCATTTCTTCAACTCTTAAATTAGAACATTAAATGTTAAACATTTTAAGAAAAAAATGAGAAAACAAAAATATCATTGTCAGTCAACCCACTAATTTCAAAGCTGACATTCTTAATTTAGATTGTAAAAAATTGGATTTAATTTTAAAAATGACTTCAAACCATATGCTCAACACTAAATAAATGTTTATTATTATTAATAAAATATATCAGTAGCAGCAATCACTTTTAGAAAACAAATGCAACTTAGATAAGTCTAAATAGAATGAAATCTATTAGAACATACTGGAGGAAAAGGGAAATGCTTCCATATGTAGAAATGAAAATACAACTTTATATATTTAGAAGAAATCCCAACCAAAGGGAGTCAGTAAACTACATGAAATAATTTCATGTTCTGCTATGTGGCACTTAACCAGCCAGAAAGCTAAAAGCTGGCCTTTTGAATATTTCATATTAAAGTTCCGATATCAATTCAGGTACCAAACTTGGTCTAAGCGAAACAGGCAGACAACAGCAAGGGTGCATCACTGGGCTGGCAATGAACAGGTAGTGACTATTCCTGCTGAGAGAATTCATCTCTAAAAAGAGGTGTGATCAACTGGAAGGACTTTACAGCCAAAGAAACATGACTGGCTACATAATTAGTAGGGCCCAGTGCAAAATGAAAATGCAGGAACCCTGCTTTGAATATATATATATTATATATATAAAAAATATATAATGTAATGTATATATATATATCCATTATTATATATAATACATAATGCAAGAATATACACTATTGTATATACATATGTACATATACATTATTATATAATATATAATGTAATACAATATATGTATACAATATACATGTTATATTATTATATTATGTATATATTATATAATACATATATTGGATAATACATTATTGTATTATATGTATATTAGATAATACAGTAATATATATATTGCATTATATATACATTATGTAATAATGTATATATACATACATAGAATATACACATATATACAATAATATATACATTATATGTGTGTGTGTGTGTGTGTGTGTGTGGGTGTGTATATACATATATATACACACACATGTATATATTTTAAGAGGGCCACAGCAGAACATTTAATACCAAGTGCAGACCCTCTTGACCATGGGCCCTGTGGAACTACACAAGTATACAGGTCCCACATTTACGGGACTGCTTGCCCTGTAGACAATCTGATTCTGGCACAGCCACTTATTAGCTCTGTATGGGACCTTGTGCCAGCTGACTGCCTGCTCTCAACTTCAGTTATTCACTCATAAAATGACTAAAGCTATAAAAGTACCCCCCTAGGCCTGTTGTAAAAGTCACATTGACCAATATGTATTATTTGTTATATGTACCAGTATCAATAGCTTGAAGGGTGAGTGACTCTCCTCTTTATAATTACAATTTATAAAATTCTATTTGTAAATCACAACAGTGTTTTTCTTTTCTTATGAGGTCTTAAGAAAGGGATGAACTGATAAGTAATGACAACATGAATATTCCAAAGCAAGTAACCATTTTTATCTCCAACACAAAGACTTTGTAGTTCTTACTGAGTTCCCTCAAATGATTTATTATAAGAATGCAAGAGTGCTGTGACTATTAATTTTATGTATCAACTTGACTGGGCCATGGGATGCCCAGACATTTGGTTAAACGTTTTTTGGGTGTGTTTCTGCGGGTGTTTCTAGATAAGATTAACATTGGAATTGGTAGGATGAGTAAAGCAGATTTCCCTCTTGAATGTGGTGGGCTTGATCCAATCAAATACCTGAATAGAACAAAAAGGCTGAGTAAGTGGGAATTCCTCCCGCTTGACTGCTTGAGCTGGGACATTAGTCTTTTCCAGCCTTTGTACTAGGACAGAAGCAACCACTGTTCTTGGGTCTCCAGCTCACTAGTTTCTGGACTAGAATTTAGATCATCAGCTCTCCTATTTCTCAGGCCTTTGGACTCAGACTCAATCACACCATCTGCCGTCCTGGGTCTCCAATTTGCCAACTGCAGATCTTGGGAATTTTCAGTTCCATAACTGTGTGAGCCAATTCCTTAAAGTTTCTGTAAAGAACCCTGACTAATACATGACTGTTATAGAAACAGTCATGCTCACATTAATATAAGTACCTAATTTTCCTTGAACAAAAAGATTGTAAACAGTATTTTATTGCTCTCAGTTCACATGGGATCTGAAGGATTGAAGCATCTGAATAATGAAACAAGAAAATATTCTCTTGGAAAGGGAGGTCTAACGTGTGTGCAACTTACACCATGTAATTTTCAAGAATGCAAGGTATCTATATGCTCTTTAGTTAAACTTAACTTTTGTTATCAGTAAGAATACTTTTTTTACACTCTAATTTAAACCAATAAGAAAATTAACTCATGACTGGTTGTACTTTTGAAGGTGAAGATTTCAGAGGTTATTAAAATTCAGTGCAACCTCTTTTGTATATATCCTCTTGATAGGTACTCATTAGTAGAATAGAAGGGAGAAATGTGAGGGAGGAAAAAGAAAACTAGGAGATAATCCCTATGGCTTCTTTTTGGCCTCTACTCCTTTTCAGTTTAGGATAAATTAGCTAGAAAAGAAATATGGTAGAAGAAATAAAGAGCCTTTCTAATTTTAAACTATCAGATGACTATTTCAGAGTCTGGGTGGCTAAAAACCCCATGGTGGCACTTTGAATGGTCCCTGATTTAAGGACTGGTTTGTTTGGGACCAATCCTATGAATGCTGGCTTGGATTCAATAACCCAAGGCCAATGTAGGACTCCATCTCAGGGTCTGTTTCTGAGGATGATCAAGGCTTGGAATGATAAGTGTATTCACATGCGAACTCTTTTAACCTGACCCAGGGAAAGACTAAGAACACATCTGGTGCATCGCAGGAATGGAATGGGCTACTGTGAGTAAACAGCATTCAGTTGATGAATTGACTTAAAAAATTGCTTGTATTTAAAAAATAGACGAATGACCTATTTGATATATTGTTCTTAATGTATGCATTATCAACCATTATTTAGAGATCTCAGGTTGTTTATTCTTTCTCGTCTTTTTTGTTATAAAGTTTGAACGTGTTAATAGGAAGAAATACACTGTGTGATTGTTTTAATATCCAGTCATTTTTACATATGGATGATGTTGACATCTGGAGCACTTGTCAACCAGAGCAGCATTACTTTTTCTCTGATAACACATAATGTATTTCATTACCCAACCAAAGCCATTTTTCCCAAGACCTCAAGGCATGTACTTTAAGCACTCCTGTGTTTTTATTAATAACGTTAATATGTACTAATGAAAACCTCCATTAGGAAAACTTCATAAAAAATCTTTTCCAACATCCACAACAACGTTCAAGAGACAACCCTTTACTTGCAGTCCCTATTATAAAGAGAATCATGTTGTTTCATTTGTTTGCTTTGTTTTTAGTTTTTACAAAAGTAAACAGTACAGAACTCCCAAGAACAGATTTATGTGCACTGTTTTAATTTACTATTTTATCATCTTCGGTGTCACTGAAGTCACTCAACAGCTATTTCATGTGTAGCTGGTATCATTCTAAGAGCCACGGGGAATTCCAGGGGATTGTAAGTTATGACCATTGCCCTCAAAGAAAGTTTAAGTAGGAGTGGGAACAGCAATGAGGCTGTTGCTCAAAGTGCAAGTTGGGTAGGAAAAGAAATGTCAGGAAGAGTCTAATAACAGACAGAGAGGAGAGGACCGGGGGGATGGAGGGATTCAGGAGGGACAGTAGTTGGGTGAGAGGGAGCAAGTGAGTGGGTGAGGTTTTATCAGTAAAAATTGTAGAAGTGGAACATTTTTGAATAATATTGGAACTCAGAATGTGGCCCTACAGAAACATTTTACAAACAAAAAAACTGAGTTCCAAGATGTTCACACAGCTGCTGAACAATGAAGCCACGACGGAAGAACAGGCTCCTTAAGTCCGAATCCCCCACTTCCCTCCGCCTGCCTGAATCCCTCAGCCTTTGCCATATGCACTGAGGCCTCAGGCTCTCCTGGGAATGATTTATTTTTGTGTCCTTGGAAATAAATACAATTTTAAGACATTTGTTTTTATGAAGGAAGAACTTATACATGTAGCTGACCACATTAATATATATTTGGAATTTTAGAATAAGGCTTAATTCTAAATTCGGATTGTTCTTTGAGTTGGGCTCTGCTGCAATCTTAGCTCCACCTTTGAAACTGACTTTCTCATTCCTGTCTCTGGTCTTTGAAGGAGCAGGATAAAATGAAACAGAATTTTTTTTCAAAGAGAATTCATTTAATAGTTATATTGATGTCTTGATCAAACAGAATTAAGTCTTTCAGGTGGTGCTTTTTTTTTTCTTCTCTTTGTTAATGTATCTCGTTTACAAGTCATCACTCTCTTACCCTTTACTGATCTTTGCTTAATCAACAGAAGGCAAAGATTATAACAAGACAGCAGAATAAATATAAAGAGGTGCAAGCAACCTTTCAGGAAAGCTGCAGAATTCAAGACAATTCACAGAATTACACTCTCATTCATTAAAAAGAGTTGATAATAAAAGACAAATTCGTCAGCACAGAGTAAGCAGAAGGGCTGTTTCATGTAGAGGCAGGTTGAATAATACGTGAGGTCCAAAAAGCAAGGGATTAGTGTCAGAGAAAGCAGAAATACTGGAATAGGCCAGTAGTTTCCCTCGTGGTTACATCAGGAGCTTTCCTTGGACAGGCCAGTCAAGAGATGGTATTAGAGTGGTTACAACCAGGTATTCTAGAGCATCCTGGTTCCCAGCATTCCAATCTCATCTCCACAGGATGTGCTAGATGTACTTGGGCAAGGCATTTAAACTACGTGTAGCTCTGCTTTCTCAACTGTAAAGTGGCAATTATACAAATAGCACCCCCCATAGGCTTGCTGTAAAAATTAAATGTGCTAATTTCTATTGCTATATAAAATGCTTAGAGTACTGCCTGACACGGTAAAGTACAATATTAAGTATTTCCCGCCTTCTTATTGTTCTCTTCCTTCTCCTCCTTTTTTCCTTCTTTTCTTCCTTCTCTTTCTTCTCCTTCTCCTCATTCTACTTGCCTGATCTTGTACAAGCTGATGAACCTCCTGGCTTTCACACCTGTAAACTCAGGATAATAAGACGGTAGTGGTATTTGCTTGTCTGTTGTCTATTCAGCACCGACTCTGTTCTTCCTAACAAGATGTGGGTGTTGTCCAGGGATCTTCTCTATCCTCACACAACCATGGGACACAGGGGAGGTAGACCCAATTCACTAGCTCCAGGGATAGATCTTATTGATGAGCCAATCTTTATAAACTCATCTGCTTTGCTACTGAGTTGGTCAAGGAACATAGAACTAAGACAGCAGCACAAGGCATTTCCCTAGAAAGGGTGTTTGGTCTAGGTGTGGGCATATGACACAAATTTACCTAAGCATACTAAAGGGAAGGATTTATGTTCTATGTTTGAATTCTCCTTTCTCCCACTGGATAAGAACAATAAATCATGGTACCCTAGACCCACTGGCAGCTAACCTTTGGCTAAATGGAAAAGTGAAGTTGACAGACACATGCAGAAAGACACAGTTGGAAATGGAGCTGAGAAAATGGAGCCAGAGCTTTGTTCTCCTCTCACTAGCAGCCCACACTAACACTGGATTTTTAAATGTGTAATATAATTCATTTCCTTACTGTTCAAAGCACTTTAAATAGGCACTTTGACACTTTCTACCTAAAGCATCTTAACTGACACAAATATTAACACCTAACTCACAGCACTGTTTAGGGTTGTTTTTAAAATCAGATGCTTACAAAGGAGTATGCATCTTACAGTACATAGTACAGATCACATAATAAGCATAAAGCTGAAGATATATTTACACTGATAATGGTCCACACAGGACTTGCCCCTAAGCAGCAGCATTATCCTCCATTAATTCCAAGAGGTTAAAGACAGCCCTTAAAAATTCCAACCTTACTTAATCACAGATGGGCCTCAATCATTGGATTTCTGCCTTCAACTATACTTCAGCATTCAGTAGATTTCATAGGTACTACTTTGAAAAATTTTTTTTGTTGTTCTCATATCACTTTATCTAAACTTGAAGAACAGACTCCATTCTAAGATGTTAATCAACTAAGTCATGTTTCCCTTTTCTACATTATTCATAATTCTTTAAACTGGAAATATCTTTTCTCTCAATTTTAAGTCCTTTCAGACTGAGTCCCATCTTTCTTAAGGTCATGCCAAACAAATAATGATGTCTGAAATCTAATTACCCATTCTGACATCAAAAAGCATGAAAAAAACTGAAGAGGACATTCTGAGGAAAAAAAAAAACTAACAACAGAAATAAATTCTTGATTATATTTTAGGTAGTCTGTTTTTATGCCTGACTATGTGCTTTATTTCTGAATGTCTCTTTTCTTTCCAGAAAGGGAGGTACTTTAAGGCAATCCCAGAGCTCGTGACACAAGGTAATACAGCTCTCGGCAATCAACAATATTGTATGATAGGACTTCCATGTAATGCAATTAGAAACAATCAAGCTAAAAAATTAGGCATCCTTCTTGTTTAGGGTGACTTGTAAATATAAATCTGAGCTGGTGAAATGAAAGCACGCACAAGCCAAATTGTCTTAACTTCCCCATGGTATACATGCAATGTTGTCTTTTTTAGGTTTCTGTTTATATATTCTTAGTTCTTTTCCATTTTAATGACTAAGCAATGAGTAGCTTGATTTACTAAATCTAACTAGAAAAAATTTCATTGGCTCAAGGCCAAAGTTTTGAGTCAAGAAGAGAGAAACTTGCAACTATAGACTAGATGTCCAAGTTTTGTGACTCAATTCTGCACCGGGATCTAGTAAAACTCATATAGCAACTAAGCTCTCCATGCCCAGGCTGTGAATCACTCAATCACTACACCAAGAAAAGCAGCTATGATGACTGGTTTTACCTCTGTGTGACGGGTACTGATTGACTTTCATTTCTTCATTCATTCATTTATTCACTCACTAATTTACATTTACTCACTCATTTACTGCAAACCTTTTTTCTTTTTTTAGCTGGAGTCTTGCTCTGTTGCCCAGACTGGAGTCCAGTGGTGTGATCTTGGCTCACTGCCATCACCAACCCCTGGGTTCCAGTGATTCTCCTGCCTCAGCCTCCTGAGTAGCTGGGACTAAAGGTGTGTACCACCATGCCTGGCTAATTTTTGTATTTTTAGTAGAGATGGGGTTTCACCATGTTGGCCAGGCTGGTCTTTGTGAAAAACACACATTCACCTGAAGAATGGACTCAGAGGCATGAACAGCCAAAGTGAGAATTTTAATAGCAGTCTTGCAAGATCAGGTGTCTGGTAGGCAGGCACACCCAGGGCAGTTACAGCAGATAATTTATCTCCTAGCACACAAGTCCTTCCCCCAGTTCTCCACTGGTCAAGTACTCTGGGGTTACAATCTTCCTGGACGTCACCTAAGTTGCATTATTCCCCTTATAAGATTATACCCTGGTTTTTCCCACTTAAGTTTTGATTTCCTAATAAAAAAACTTTCTTCCCTTTTATGGGCTGACCCCTCCTCTACATTCTGTTCACTTACTGTGACCTTTTAGATGCATGAGCCGGGCCCTTTGTTACATCTACAAGCTGGCTGCCGGTACTTCGATTTAACATGCCTTGCAAATGGACCATTTAAAATGTTTTCCCACAGTCTTGAACTCCTGATCTCAGGTGACCTGCCAGCCTCAGCCTCTCAAAGGGCTGGGATTACAGGTATGAGCCACTGCAACAGGCCTATTCACACTTTTTCAACAAACAACTTTTAATTACTATGTGAAAGGTACATTTCTAATTAGGATGACAGAGAAAAGAACAAAATAGACACAAAAAAATTTCTTCTTTCATGGAGCTTATGTTTAATGAGGAGGCAATGGTGTTCCAGTAAACCACCTCTCCAAAATAAAAGGCCCTGTTGATAGCATTTGCCAATTTCCATGGTGTAAATACTCCTACTATGGATAATCAGCTTGCAAAACTCCTAAATAGTTAGCAATCTTCTTTTGCAAACTAGCGCAAGTAGGCTCCCTATGCCACTGGTGGAGGTTTAGACAATAAATAAGTAAAGTGTGTAGTCTGTAAATAGAGACCAGTGCTTTGGAGGAAAATAAGTCAGGGAAAGGGAATATTTAAGTGTTTGGGGGTAGAGAGAGACTGCAGTTGGAAACAGCCTGGATGTAGAGGGCATCACCAAAGCCTATCACACATCGGATGGTGGAGAAGAATGAACCAGCAGTGAAAACGGCACAGCCTCTCTTTGGTCTAAATAGCATATCAACCAAGAATATTAGTTTATAAGATCCCTCAGTCTACTTATTTTAACCAAGTATGGTCTCACGTGTGCTTTTGTTCATAGCTACAGACTGTGCAAAAATGGATTAGAGATTCAACAGGTTCAAAATATTTACCTCATCTAGTGTTTTAGTAACACAACCCTCTGCCTGCCAATATGCACTGTCCAAAAGTTTTATTACTGGTCTCAAGGGTTAGCCTGACAGCCTCACTCTCAACTCTTCAGTTAAATCTGTCGAGTGAACAGAAGGATGTAAAATTTATCTCAGAGCCAGCACAAACAGGCAGACAATGTCTTGTGTGAAATGTGAAGAGTTTCAAAACTTGCTCTTCATGTGAATGTTGTAAGAATAACCAAAATGTCCAGCCACACGAAGTTGGGTAAGCACTACAGATTCCATGGAAGTATTAAGAGGGAAGTGAATTTAAAACCATGATTTAAATATAATTGGAATTAATTGGAAAGATGTTCATTTTATTAAAGATAATGACCACAGCAACCAATACCTCTTGGCTAGTTTGCTACTTATGCTTTTGTTTCCTCATCTACAAAAGGGACTAATAATGAAAATGGCTTTATAGGTAACGGTGAGGTTTAAATAATACATCTAAAAGTTAGTACATCAATTAATATTAACTACATGTAATACATACTATGTAATAATAGAATACATGTGATACATGTTAGCTTTTCTCCTCCTCATTATTATTACCTTGTGCCAGACACTACAAGGGGTGTGATGTCAATAATAACTGACACAAGGTATGTGGTGTCAATAATAGATATAAGCTATGTGTCAATAATAATGTCCCCATTTAATAAATAAGGATGTTAAACCCAGGAAGTTTAGTAAGATGCCTTGTGTCACAGAATGAGTAAGAGGTAAGATAGACAGTCAAGCTCACCATGACTGTGCTATAAGACAAAAATATATTCAAGGTCAGCATAAACCCCACTGAGATTCTTAGGTCCATAAAGTACAAAAACTGTGGCTTGCGTTTACTATTATATAGATCATTTCTGACCATTCTGCATCGATACAGAGGGAAAACCATAGTTAACTCTATTTACTAAGTGCTTATTTATGTCTTAAATGTCTAATATGAATTTTTTCATATAATCGCCCCATGAGTGATGCTAATGTTATTCCATTTTTTTCAGTTGAGAAAATTGAGTCAAAGATAATTTAAATAAATCACCCTGTGTCACACAGGTCATAAGCAGCAATGCCAGAACTGAAACTCAGATCTACTGGATTCATCACTGTGCTTTTTCTGCTTACTCTGCTTAGCAAGCAACCCCAAGAACAACTAAATAATGTTTTCATTAGCACCCCCCACCATTATCTGCATGGATGTTAGAGGTTTTACGTAAATGTATAATAGTTTCTTCTTCTATTAATTACAATGGGTAAACAAGAAGAAATGCAGAGCTCAGTGGGAATCTGAACACTAGCATTCAAATGCCTGAAAGAACCAGTTAGCTTGGGTCTACAGTTCCCTAGTACTACTCAATAGTTGGCTAGGGCTACGGAAAACTGTGCACTTCTACCATAAGATCAATCTCTCTGCCATTTCCAATCTGTGTTGTGCATGAATCACGCATTTTAAGATTGGCTAACATGGAGTAATGGAGTTAAAAACTCTCCCCGGCATAAAAATAGAAGCTTAGTGCTACTGGTATGGATTCCCCACTGTCTCAAAGTAACCATTTTCAGTCTTTTCAGAAAGAGCACACAGACTTTTTGCAGCAGCCTTTTAGACATTCTACTATTCCTTGTAATTTTCTCAATTCATACTTCTTGCAGACTAGAGGAAAAGATGTCTCTGGCCCAAAGGCCAAGGCTAAAACAGAGCATCTCTCATAATGAGACATCCCGGAGCCTGGTAAGAAATGTACTCTGCCACTCAGTGCTCTGCAATGTCTAGGTGATATAAATCATCAATCAGCTAACTTGGAGTTTCGTTAGTGATTAGGCCAGAGCAAAGAGTCTAACCCAGGTCTCTCAACCTTCAGAGGCCAAGAGCTCAGTCACCGTGCTGGTGAAATTCTCTAGACACCAGCAAGGTCATGTAAATAAGTGAAGCAGGCACAGTGTGAGCAACAGGCAATGAAGCACAGGTGGCACATGGGGAATATGTGGTCTTTTCCAATACCTCTTCTAATGAAAGCAGTTGCCACTGTGCTCTAGCTGACAGTTGCCATAAGCAAAACAGCCAGGTTGTGTTTTATCTTTCAGTTTTTTTTTTTTTTAAAGGAAAACAACAAACCAGGATTTTAGAATTGTTCAATATTAGCAACTAATTTAGAAAAAAATCACCATGTGGGATAAACACACACAGCCAGATACGGCCCATAGGTGCCTGCTTTGTGGCTTGTATTCTATGCTGTCTTTTCTGCCGTGCTAGCAGAGCCCAGGCTACCACTAGCTGCTGCTTGTGTTTCAGGCAAACTTTTAACTTTTCATGGTGATTTCAGCAAGTGCTGATCTGAAAATAACTTAGGAACACATAATATGATAATAATAGCTTTCATTTATTGAGCGCCTATCATGTATTAACTGAGACAAAGCCTCTAGGGTGGGTATTCTTACTAACCCTATTTTACAGATAACAAAACTGAGGAACTTCAGCAGGTGTATACTCTGCCTAAGGCCACACTGGTAGCAAGCAATAGAATTAGGCGTCTGTCCAAATATTCAGGTTTCAGATTACTCTGAACTACTATGTGAAATAAAATACCCAGTTATGCATACAGTTATCATAGAGACTACCAAGAATAAGATTTCTGTTTATTGCCTGAAGGGATAAATACTGTTTTTTTAAAACTGCTAACAGGTTATAACATTAAGTGTATTCAGAAAAAACAGAATCTACAGACATTTGGTTTATAGCCAATCTATGGTGATATTTTTTGTTACTATTAAAAATGGACCCTAGTCAATGTGACTTGAAAAAAATGGGCTCCATAAAACGTTAATGTCCTTTGGAAAAATAACCCACCCTAGAGAATTTATTCTAAAACTAATTTAAAGTAGAAAAAAAGGTATCTCAGAAGTGTTGCAGCATCCAATTTTTTCAATAGCAAACAAAATAACCAAACTGCTCAAGAGAATAAGACAACTATTTTTGATATACCAATATGGTGAAAGACTTAATCATTAAAAATGAATTCCCAATAATTATTGGTAACAGAATGTATTTCATTTATGAAACACTAAGTGAGAAAAGAGAAAGAGACAATTGCATCTGTATTCTGATTAGAACCATGTAAAAACTGTAAAAAAAATGTAAGCTAGAAGGAAAAAACAAATTAAGATTTGGGATCATTTCATGTTTAATTAATTATGAATAGTTTAGAAAAGAAAAGGGGTTTTCAGCTGCTTTTATTGGTCCATTGTTATAGTAGCATTTGCTGCAGCTGGATTTAAATACCCAAGGCAACACTCAGCTTAATCCAAGATTCTAGATTAACTTTTTACTCTCTCTACTGAGCATAACCTCTTGTTGGTTTGCACATTTTTTGCAACAATTTCTACATGGTAGTGTTTTGCATATGTGGAGGAGCTAATAAACTGTCATCTGTGAATAACTACTATGGATATTTATAAGTTACAATGTATCGTTTCAAAGCAAGCCTCCATGTGGTTCTTAAATACACTCTCATTTTAATTACTTCACTCTTGTTATCCCTAAGATATATACAAAGCTTGCTCCTTCACTGTCCTTCAGGCCACTGATAAGAACTACTCTGATCACTTCATATAAAATAGTAACACCCTCCCACCACCAATACTCATGTTACCTATTTATATGTTTATCATTTGCCTTTCTCCAATAGGTTATAATCTGAATCAGGGTAGGATTCTGTCCCTGTTAGTGTTAAGTCTCTCACACCTTGAATTATGACATTTCACATACTACAGTTTGAGTATCCCTAATTTGAAAATCCAAAACCTGAAAAGCTCTAATACCTGAAACTTTCCAAATGCTGACATGACACTAAAAGGAAATCCTCACTGGAACATTTTGAATTTCAGATTTTCATGTGTGGGATTCTTAACCAGTATGTCTTCTACAAATATTCTAAAATCCAAAAAACCCCAAATCCCAAACACTTCTGGTTCCAAGCATTTCAGATAAGGTATACTAAACCTGCCACAGCATCTAGCAGTAATGCAGTACTTCCTCTACACCAGCTACTATTCCAGCTGCTTTATTTATATAAATTATGTAATATTCCTAATGACTCTATAAATAGGTACTGTTATTATTTTCACTCACCGATAAAGACTCTCATGCATATAAAAGTTAAGTAATCTGTCTAACTTAACTTACAGTAGTAGATAGACTCTAAGATGGCCCCTGATTATCTCTGCATCCTGGTATGCATGTCTTGTTTAATTCTCTTTCAGTGTGAGTAGAACAGGTACACTGATTCTAACCAACAGAGTATGCCAAACGTGATGGAATGTTACATCCAATGATTATTTTACCTAATACTTTAACTCTTGTCTTGCTAGCAGACTCTACTGACTTTCTCTTTCTGACTTTGATGAAGCAAACTGCCATCGGGAGAGGCCCACATTGTAAGAAACCGAGGGTAGATTCTAGCATATAGCCATGAAGGAGCTGAGGTCCTCAGTCTGACAACCAGCAAAGAACTTAATCCTGCCAACAATCACGTGAATTTAGAAGCAGATTTCTCCTTAGTCTGTCTCATGCTGTTAGAACAAAATACCTGAGACTGGGTACTTTATAAAGAATAGAAATGTATTTCTCACAGTTCTGGAGGCTGGATATTCCACCATCAAAGCACCATCAGGTTCAATTGTCCGGTGAGGGCTGCTCTCCTCTTCCAAGATAGCCCCTTGAACGCTGCATCCTCTGGAGGGGAGGAATGCTGGGTCCTCACATGATACAAGGTGAAATGGTGTAAAAGGGACCAAATCCCTCTGTCAAGCCCCTCTAGAAGGGCACCTAATCCCATTTCTGAGGGAGGAGTCCTCGTGACCTAAGCACCTCTTATAGGCCCTACCTCTTAATCTGTCACATTAGAAACACCTGTGTTAGTTTGCTGACAATAATGGCTTTCAGCTTCATCCATGTCCCTGAAAACAACATGATCTTCTTTCTTTTTATGGCTGCCTAGTTTTTTCATAGTGTATATGCACCACATTTTGAAAAATCCAGTCTATCATTGATGGGCATTTGGATTGATTGAGGGAACAACACACAATCAGTGTCGGGGGAAGGGGTGTGGGGGAGAGTGCCAGGAAATACGGCAAATGCATGCCAGGCTTAATACCTAGGTGACGGGCTTATTGGTGCAGCAAACCACCATGAGATATATTTATCTATGTAACAAAACTGCACATCCTGTGCATACACCCCGGAACTTAAATTTTTTTTTTTTAAAAAGAAACACCTGAGTTTTGGAGAGGACACATTCAAACCACAGCACCTCCTCCTCATCAAACTTTAGATGAGACTCTATCCCTGGCTGTTGCCTTACTTGGAGTTTTCTGAGAGACCCAGAAGCAGAGGGCTCAGATTCTTGATTTTTGGATTCTGGATCCACAGAAACTGTGAAATAATAAATGTGTGTTGCTTCACGTTGCTAAGTTTGTGGAAATTTGTTATATAGCAATACATAACATATAGTTACAGTAAGTTTTCTTTTATTCAAATGTAGGAAGTCTAGAATCTATATTTTAAACCACTATGCTATATTGCCTCTCAAAAAATATTTGTGTGATTAATGAATCAATGGATGTATGGACATAACGGTACCTTATAGAGCCATGTTCTAAGATGCTAAAATAATCCTGATCCCTAAACCTGTCAGAGACATTACAAGAAAAGAAAAATGTCAATAAACTGTCATGAACATAAGTTAAAATATCCTAAACAAAATATTAGCAAAAGAAATCCAATGACTCATACAAATATAATACATTATGACCAACTTGGGTTTATTCCAGGAATGTAAGATTGGTTTATCAACTAAAAATTAATAAATTTAAACCACCATATTTATAAAATGAAGGAGAAAAATGATATGATTATCTCAACAGATGCAGGAGGAGTATTTGATAAAATTATGTCTCCATTTGTGATTTTTCAAAACCCTCTTAGCAAATTTGGATGAAGACAAAATCTATTTCCATATGTAATCTTTTAAAAAGCTTCAGGAAGAGAAGAGTGTCTACATGGAACTATAGGAAATATTTTACTTAATGATAAATGTTGAAGGCTTCACTTAATTTTGAAAATGAGAAAAGGCAGTCCACTATTTCCACTTCACTCATCATAGAATCAGAAGTTCTAGATAGTGTTAAAGCAGGAAAAAAGAGTGATAAGAAAATGGAGAATTAAAATTCTCAAAATTTGCTGGTGACATGATTATACAAGTGAAAAACAGAAGAATCTATGTAGAAGCTATTAGAATTAGTACAGTGATTTAGCAAGGTTTCTGGATACAAGATAAAGAACTCAATTGTACTTTTATATGTTAGCAAAAAGATATATAAAAATGAAATTTAGAATGTAATTTGTAAAAACTCAATACACACCAAAATGCAGGATTTAGTAAAATATGGACAAGACTGATAAAAAAAAAACTATAAACCTTACTTCACTAGAAATAGCCAATTTCACTTACACAACACCATCACTAGTAATTCACTAGCAGTTCCATTAGAGATATGACAGAGGCCATAACCAACATGGCACAAAATACTGAAACATATGCTCGGTTAGCCATATTTTTTTATATTTCTAGCACTTCAAATGTATAGAAAACTGTGGAAATGATGCAGGTTTTGACTTTTCTTCCTTCCATTTCTTCCAGTGGCACTGTGTACTGGTTGCCTAGGAAACCGTTACAGCAGGGGACAGAACTGGCTGTACCATCACCCTGAGCTGGGCATAGTTTTCAGTGGTAGCTTGTTAGCTCTCAGCTCCCACAGAAGGGCACCTGTGCAGCTCTACTTGATACCAGAGTCATTCATTTCCAAAATGCAGAGGCTGTATATTTTGCTGTTAGCATTTTGGCAAAAAGAAAGAAGAAAGGGGTTGATAACAGTAAATGAGGAGGAGAGCCTGAACAGGGGATGTTGAAGGTAGAACTACAATGTGCAGGTGATGAGATCGCAGAATAAAAAGAATGAAATACTCAAGTAAGCTTACTGATCATTGAACAGCATTCTCTGTGGCACTGCTGGCAGATGAGAATGGGAGGGCTACCCACAAAAGCAACTTGGAAAGTAACTCAGAAAGAGGAGGAAATTTGAACTATTACACTCCAGGATGTACAACCACAGCACTATGTGTCTTTTAAAAAATCTTTTTGTTTGTTTTGTATTCATTACATCAGTTTTCTTTTTCTCCCTCTCTCTTCCCACCACCCCCTCAGATTCACACACACACACAGAGTAATTACTGTCTTCGTGTTTTTTTCTGTTTAAATTTTTTTAAGAGATTGACTCCTGGGCTTAAGCAATCCTCTCCTGATGAACCTCCCAAGTAGCTTGGACTGTAGCCATCAGCCACCATGCCGAGCATGATCCTAATTTTAAAGATAGGGAGTATAATTCAGAAAGGCAAAATGGCTTGCTGAAGGTCATCCAATTATTAAGCAATGAGGTTGGAATTACATCTCAATCACGGCCCTTATAGACCCTTATCAGGCTGCCTCCAAAGCTGGGACATATTTTGGGACATGGGAAGAGGAAAGGGAGACAAAGGCCACTGCGGATGTAAAAAAATGGAAAACAATATCATGCCGAAGAAAGGAGAAGGTGACCGGTGAGACTGGAATGTAGAGGGTGGAGGGCACACAAAGTTTAAAAAGTTATAGGACAAATTAGGAAGGATCTCAAATGCCAAACTGTAGAGCTGGTTTTTACTCTATAACTACACTATCCATTACGGTCCCACTTCTCATGGCCATGTAGGTAGTCTGAACTGGCATGTGCTTTGGACATAATATTGACACTGGATTTCTAAGACTTAATGTGAAAAAAAAACTCATGTAAATTGTCTGATTAGTAATTTTTATATTAATTCACATTGACATAATATTTTGGATGTACTGGATTAGATAAAATATATTATTGAAATTAATTGTACCTGATTTTTTAAGATTTATTTTTAAATATGGCTTCTAAAAAATTAAAATTACATTTATCATTCACATTATATTCCTATTGGTCATAGGATGCATTATAAAGCATAGGGAGGGTGAGGCTGGGACTGGCTGCTGCTGGGACTAACCTTTTTCCTTACACACACACACACACACACACACACACTCTCTCTCTCTCTCTCTCTCTCTCTCTCTCTCAACCCCATGTTATTATTATTTTTAAACTCCAGTCTCCTTAGGAATAGGCCACTCAAGACTCTCATCCTACTAGGAAAAACTCTGAAACGAAAATAATTTAGCCAAATGTTTTTGCAAGAAATAAAGATGGATCCATTTAGCACTCAGAGAGTGTTTACATCTTAAAGAAAAAAAGTACCTGTGGGGAACAAAGCAATAGCAATGGCTTTGTAAGAAACATAGGTTTCTAAAGTTTTTACCCCTGCAGAAAGAGCATTCGAGCATGGAGCTCTGGCTCACAAGATCACAGAGGAGAGCGGCCTCATAGCAGTCACCCAGTGACTCACTCTTGTTTGTCGTATGGTGCTCCAGTCACTCTGACCTTGGCATTTCATATGGTACCAAGAAATTACTCATATCCTCATCAAAATGGCAACCACCAGAAGGCAGCAACCCCTCCAAAACTGAGTGGCTTGAGCTGGCTTGCTAGAGTTAGCACAAAAAAAAAAAAAAAAAAAAAAAAGAAAACAAGTAAACAATAAACTCATATTTGATTGTTATTCAGGCTATCCCATTTTAGTTGTGCTTCGACATTTTGGTATACATGAATGTCTTTTGTGTACATGGATATTTTTCATGGGCATTCTTTTTCTCTCAGAGGTGATAAACTAGAGTAGTAAGGTGCACTGGGGACACAAAGTCCTAAAGCTTCTTGCAAAAGCTGACTTGGAAATCACTCTATTTAATAAAGGTGGTGAGAGTTGTAAGGCCAGTCAAAGGATGGAGAGGAGTTATTAACTGGATAGTGTGATGCTAAGCAAACAGCACTGGACTGGTAACCAAGAGACCTGGATGGCAGTTCTTGCTGTGCAACTAGGAAGGTGTACAGCCTTGGGTAATTACTAACTCTTCTACACCCTACATCTCCTCTGTCAGACGAAGACCTTCTAAATTGATGGCGCTCAACCTTTGTTTACCTTCCAGACATGAAGGAGATGAGATACACTCTGCTATAGGCTGAGTGTTTGTGTCTCCTCTAAAGTCATACATTGAAACCTACTTCCCAGTGGGATGGTATAACAGAGGCCCCAAGAGACCTCCTTCACCCCTCCTGCCATATGAAGACACAGTGACAAGGCACCATCTACGAACAAAGAAGTGGGCCCTCACAAGACACTGAAACTGTCAGTACCTTGAGCCTGGATTTCCAAGTCTCCCTACCTGTGAGAGACACATTTCTATTGTTTATAAGCCACCTAGTCTGGTATTCTTGTTACAGGAGCCCAACAAAATAAGACACTCCATTCAGGAACAGTCCCTCCTAATGAAAAAAAGAAAAGATTATGAGCACCTCCTATTGGCAGGCACTTATTGTGCATTACAGCAGTAATTTTCAGCTGAAGAAACATGAACCTTGAGTTTCAAAATCTCCAGGTATATAATCTCACTTTTAGAATCATAGAGACTGTCTCATTTCTAAGATTTTTTTCTGGTGTTATGAAGATGAAGGAAATGTCTGAGATTCCTTCAACTGGAATTCCATAACAGTGCATTCCCTTCCTCCCTTTCTTCTTACTCTCATTTCTCCGATCCACGTACCTCATTCTTGGAGACTGCTCCCCGATGGATGTTGATTTGACTAAATTCACTGAGGACGCTATGCTCCCATGAAGAAGATTTTGTTAAACCAATTTAGTTTACAATTTCCCCAGTGTGGCAAAATGATTTTGATCAGGTGGGCTTTTGATACACGTTGCTTCTCCCTGGAGATGCCCTACATTCTAGCACTCTTTAGTCTTGATCCACTGGAAAGAACAGGGTAAGTCTATTGTTCACAGTAAATACTCAACCTTTAAATGTTTAACTCTCTTCTTAAGGTGCTGTGCAATCTCCTGTCACTCTGTAATTTTAAATAAGGTCAGCTAGCATTTTCTGAACACCTTTTCTACATAAGATTGGCTTTATATTTGGCAGAAGATAAAGCCAATGTGTGAGAAGTGCTGAAAGGTATAGATGCTAGAAGAACAAGACTGTAGACCATGATCTGTGGTAATGCAAAATTCATTTTTACACTGAATTTCAGAAATAGGAACTTTATATTGATCCCATGAAGCTCAATCCACAGCAGGTTCTTGTCTACTAGGTGAATAACTTAAAAAAGTCAAGAAGCTTTAAATTTCTTGTATTATTGACAGAGTCCTCTACAAGGAAGGTGAACAAAAGTGTAATATGTTTCAATCATGAAGTAGCCAGATCTGCAGACTGCATGCTTTCAAATAACATAGTAACCTAAAAAATCTAGACTTGCAATAGGTAAGAAAATAACTTGGATGATATTCACACTGCAAAAATAAAAGAGTGTTTATGTGTAGCTAGGAATATTAGATAAAACTGCATAAGAAAATATTCTGGCTCTAGGATGTTCTTAGGAATTCGGATCTGAGATGGTTTCTGGAAAGCAGGTAGGCTTTGGGAAGAGGGGGAGTCAGGGACATTTCCACAAAAGAAAATAAAATCAGCAAAACACAATAATCAGAAAGGAGAGGGAAGCCTTGTAAAACAGTTTGTAGACTGGTTTGACTGGGGCAAAGGGGTCAAGCTGAGGTGTAATAAGCAATATAGATTAAGGACTGGATCTTTGAGTGCTCTGAATGTCAACATAAAAGATCTATTTTATTATGTAGGCAATACATTTTCTGATAAGAGAATACCAGTTTACCACTAGACCAAAAAATGCTGAGTTAGCAGTTGTGCTGAATTAATCCTATACTAGGTCACAGAAGAGCAATTTTGATTTCAGAATTGGTAGAGACCTTGAAGTTCTTGTACTCCGAAAAGAAGTAGTCTTTGCTTGCTTTAGATGGAGCAGAGAAATTGGCAAATCAAAGGACATTAAAAAGGATAAAAGGAATGAAAATAAGGGGGACAGACAAAACAAGAAGGAGAATATGGTATCTATCACTAGAAAGACTCTCGTCTAACTCCTTTTATGGAGCTAGTTGTTAAGTGCCAAGAAAGAAAAAAGGAGTAAATTTCAGCCCTGGGCATCATAAGAGACGTTCCCTTGGCAGCATTCGTACCTACGCACATCTGGTTCCTACCTCTGCAGATCGAAACACCTATTTAAAGAAATACAAAATGCCAAAATTACCATTTTTAACTAGTAAGCTCTCTTTCAGTTGAGTTACCCTGTTGCCAAAAACACCCTCTTGCTCTTTTTGGAATTTTAATGTTTTCTTTTTGAGCCCTTTTTACTGGTAGAAGAGATAAGATTTCACAAGCTAATTGAATACGTGCAGCGTAACTGTTAACAGTCTCCCTTGTTGAAATCCAGGGAGCTGAAAATACTTTCTTTTTAGCTCTTCTGACAACATGAAAAAAAAAAGAGCCTTAGTTTCTAAATGAAACTGCTCAAAGAGGAAAAACCTAGTAAAACAAATCAGTAATTTCTCACTGGTTTTCTTAAATGATAAACTAATGAATTTAAAATTCCCCATCCAGTTGCTATGATGTGCGCTATTTAATGGCACAGAACTCAAGACACCTGGATTACAACACTTGGTTTAGTTATTAATATTTTCAGGAGAGGTGGGAACGGTAGACATAGACATGTGTTTTTACCTCTCTAAACAACAAGGCTTAGTAAAATGAGGTAAAATTACTTTCTATTTTCTGTTAAAATAATGAGAGACTTGATTCAGAATATTAAAAAGTTAAGAAATTTTGGAGAAAGTTTTCATGCACATGCTGGAGAAATGATTTTTCATGATCCTGTCTAAATATGTAAGGACATATATGGATGTATAACACAAATACACACAAACATTTAAACATCGTGTCTTAGTTCTATGAATCTGAAGGCCAAGAAGGACCTCCAGTTTGTTTACACAGATTCCCATGATAATTTAATAGACAGAATCTGGAGATAACTGTATTTACAGATAGGTATGTTATCAGGTTTACTAATTTATGACAAAGAGTAGATAAGTAGAAGCTTGACAGGTTATAGAGAAGTTACCTCCATAAAGTATGGGTTGATCAGACGCATCAAAAGTTTTAAAGTTTATCTTGACAAGAACATTGTTTTCTTGGAGACCAAACTCATTGATTGTAGAATACTCTTTAAAGTCTAGGTGGATTTAAGAAGGAACTGGTGGCTTATTTAATATCCACTTATCAGTGGTTGAAAACACAGATGAACTCCAAGTTCTACCAGGGAAAACTGAAAGACCAAGAATTTCCAAAAGCACTGCCAGGTTTCCAGTTGGTTGGTGTCAGGCTGACATTGCACTTCCTTCAGCAGCAGTGATTGAGGAATCACAGCAGAGAAATCATACCGGAGAAACAAAATGAGGGAAAAAATGAAAGACTTCAAAGAGGTAAATGAAAATAAAAAAAATTACCTCATGCAAAAGCAAACTCTAAAAAGCAGAACCAAAAAATATAAAACTTTCTTTTCCCTAAAATATAAATGAGGCCATCTGCCAAGATATAGAACTTGAGTGATAGAGTCATTTTTAAACAGACGTAGAATTGTTTTTTTATTTAGTCTCTTTTATACAGCAATTTTTTTTGTATAGTGATAGGAAAAAAATTAGTATAAAGCTATGCAGCTTGGAAATAAGATTACTTGGGGATATGTTTATTATATTGAAGGGAAACTAGCAAGACTATGAATAATAGTGGATGAGACTAGATACCTAAGAGAGATACTCCTAGATATCCCCAAAAAATGATGTTTCTCAAACTTTATTGTGCATTTGAATTCCCTAGGAATCTGGATAAAACACAGATTCTAATTTACCAGCTCTGGAACTGGGCTGAGAGTCTGCATTTCTAACAGGCTCCTCAGTGATCCTGATGTTCAGCATCCCTTCACCACATATTGTTAGAAATAAACAGTAACAATTAAAATTATTAGAATAGTCAGCCCTAAAAAATTAACCCAATTATTGGTCCTGAATGACAGGATCGCTCAGCTGTAGAGACAGAGGTATCAAACACCCAGTGTTGGAAGCCACAAACTTTAAGATTATTAAGTTGATTTCCTCTTATCTCATGACATTATACTAACTGCCTTTTGATTGTAATTCGATGTCTTGTACAGATTTCCTCTAGAGCAAATTGTGCTGGTTAGTCAACCCAACTCCTGCAGGAAGATGACAGTATGGAAAGAGATTGGGCTTTGAAGCAGACAGAATAGGATCTGTTAGATATGTTGTTAATGATGACGAGTGGTGGAAACAAGATGAGGATGATGATGATAGTGACAACAGGCATTTTACTGTGTGCCTATCATGTGCCAGACACTGTGCTTAGTGATTTACACATATTAGATCAATCTTATGACTTAATTCTGGCACTCTTGACAGATAAGAAAACCCAAAGTTATAGAGCTAGTAATGGTCTGTACGAGACTTAAATTCATCACTGTCCAGATCCAAATTGATCCCAGCAGGAAAAGACCCTTTCATTATAATTGTTACTAAAGTAGGCACTCAATAAATGGTAATTATTTGTTTTCTTTATTATATAGAGCTTATCTATGTGGTTCTATTTGAATCCCTCGTGCATTTGGTTCACATGAGTCAGACTCCATAGCCTTATCAACTTGAATAATACTGACTTCTTGAATCTATAAAGCTGAGGACTAAACTCCTAATCATAGTAAAGCCATCCGAGGGAGTCTATCTGAGCAATATTTTAAAAAATTCAATCCAGATAAATGAAACGTTTCTGAGAGATTTACACCAAAGAATTATTAATTTTTCTATCTATAAGTTTTTCTCTGAAACTTTTTTTTATATAAATCCAACCATTTGAGCTTGGCTAGGTATTTTCCTTATAAAGGGAATTTACGTTTTTCCCTCTTATTTTTAACTAAACGATTTCTAAAGTAATTGTTGGAGTCCAATCTCCAACACAACCAGCTTGAAGTGAATGTGATGAAAGGTAAGCATTGCCAGTGGCATTAAGCATATGGATCTTAGTGGATGTTGGAAATGGTCAAGCACATACTACAACTTAGCAAAGCTCTCCTTTCATGAAGGTCAATATCAATAGACTTTTATGATGTCATATCTCTGAAGGATATTGTGTGCCCAAACCACATATTTGTATATAAAAGACACATAGTGACCAAATGGCTCCTCCCATTTTCCCGACTACTGAAAAGCCCATCCTAAGACAGCAGACAGGCTAAATGAATGGTCAGTTATAAAAAGCTAACCACAGAGCGAAGATCCAGTTTCAAGTAAATGGACTAAAATATAGAGAAACCAGCTATGAGTTTTAGCATGGATCATATTTTCCTCTTAGCCATCTAATACAAAACTGCGGTAACTTTAATCTAATTCTTGTGCTAAGAAGGCTGAGCATGTCCTGCCAGTGTTCACTTCAGCCCCGGAAAAGAGAGATAAATGTTTCTGTCATTATTCAAATCGAATGCACCTTTTTTGGTTTCGCATTTTCTAAGAGGTCCTTTTCTTAAATTTCCATTTGTACAGAACACAGCTATTTGATTTATTTTGATTATTTTTAAGTTTAGTATGCACATTTTCACTCTAGAGAAATAAGAAACTTTTCAATTAAAAGTACCTTGCCTTTGTGCATGCAAAAAACCTTACATTGATGTGGTCAGGGCAGAGAAGGGCAGAGAGCTCCACCAGGACTGACTAATGGGTACCACAGGGTTCACATGTCTTGACTTTTCCTAAAGTAGTGCAGGGGGCAGAGTCATGGTGAAAAGACTCATGACACCTACCACCATCACCTTAAGCCATCTAGCAGTAGGACAACAGCACGTGTTTCTAATGATGATCTGAATTAATAAACAACAGCTGTAGCTAACCAATAACAAGCTAATAAGTAAACTGAAGTTATTAAGTCCCGGGGAGGCTTCCTGGTATCTGACACCTCTGTTCAATTTTACCTACTTTACTTCCCCCTTCTTCTTCCTTTTTACATCCACATACTTGCATTTTTCCTTTTCCCTATACTTGATTTAGTTCAGTGAAGAAATGGATCAGCTGATATTCACAATCTTCTGCTCTCAATATCAAAGAAAGTATAAACATAGGTGGATTCCATCAGAGATGAAGGAATCTCTCATTCTCAGTGTAATTTACTGGGCAGCCAGTCTGGAGGGGGCATGCTTATCAATACAGAGTCTCCCAAAATATTTTTTAGTCAATCTTCTTTTGATGGGGTGCCAAGATTTTTTTTTTTTACTACAATTTTACTTCCCTCTGCAAGACCTTATTTTTGCAGTCTCTTAAAACTATTCAATGACTGTCATTGTTTATCATACATTAGATTCATATAAGGACATTTTAAAAATAAGAACATCTGGGACTCATGTAGCACCTTTTGAATTGGGACTCTAAAGGGTTTGGGGCAGGGCATCTGTATTTTGAAGAGGCACTACAGGCAATTCTGGAAGGTGACTAGGACAGAGAACGATTTGCTGTTTCAAAATGAATTCCTTGTTCTGAGCTGATCATAACACTACATAAAGCTTGGCCTTAAAAGAAGTCTCAGCAAACTAACACAGGAACAGAAAACCAAACACCACGTGTTCTCACTCAGAAGTGGTAGTTGAGCAATGAGAACACATGGACACAGGGAGGGGAACATCACACACCGGGGCCTGTCCGGGGGTGGGGGTTAGGGGAGGGATAGCATTAGGGGAAATGTAGATGACAGGTTGATGAAAGCTGCAAACCACCATGGCGCATGTACACCTACATAACAAACCTGCGTGTTCTGAACATGTATCCCAGAAATTAAAGTATAATAAAAAAACAAATAAAATACAGTTTCAATGTCTTTTCCTAAAAGTATAATTTAAAATCAAAGCCACTTTTACATAATGTGAAGTGTTAGTATTATGGAATAAATGGTGGTCAATATTGTCAAAATCAATCATCTTTTTATAATTTCCTTAATCAGTAATTTATTAAAGGATACTCTGGCATTATGTTTTCTAAAAATTTAATGAATAAAAATTTACATTTTTACTATCAAAAAAAAGAAGAAGATTCACATAACAGTTTGAAAAGAAGCCCTGATGGGTATTAAAGAAAATTTGGTTTTCCTGGAAAAGTCATACACTTTTATGAGCACATAGAAAAAACAGCTTTTTTTTTTTTATAGCTCTGTTTCTTAAATACCTAGTCTAACTTAGGAGACTGAGGCTGAAGGACCCCTTGAGCCCAGGAGATCAAGGCTGCAAATAGCTATGATCATGTCACTGTACCCCAGCCTGGGCAACAGAGTGAGGCCCTGTCTCAAAAACAAAAACAACAACAAAATCTTGTTTACCTTTCAGTTGCATGCCAATTAAGGACTTGATGTCCAAAATTTGAATCCATTTCACAATTATGTAACCCTTGTACTTAATTTCTATTTCAGTGTTTTTTTAAAAATAACTTACTCTTGCTACAGAAACAGAAAAATGACCATATAAACTTGTGAACTTGTTAAAATAGATCTAAGATTTCTAAATAATGCTGTGTTTCCAGAAAAATATCTAGCTTTCAAGAAAATTTACAAGGCAAATATAGAAATTGATTAATGCAATTTCAATAGATTGATTAGAATTAACAAAATCATATAAAAAACAAGTTTTGAAGGTGACTGTTACCACTAAAAATCCAGGTAATAATATACACAGTGTTTCTGCTTGCACTTTTGTTCTTAGAATGACTTACATAAGAGATTCTGCCTTAATAAGAACAAGCAGTGGCTAATAGGTAATCATTTGGTATTTCAGAAGTAACTGGATGATCATTATTATGCATGAGATAAGTGGTTAGCCTAGATAACTCTTAACGATTTCTAATTCAGAGATCCTAAGAAGAAAAAAAATCTTAAAATTTTCACCATGGACCTGAGTGCTCTCAATAATTTCAAGAACAAAATTTCAAAAACATCTTACTAGTAATTGAATGAGTGACTTAGACCATGACTCAGAGGCTGAAGCAATTCTCTGTCACTATTTTACTAATTTAAGTTGGGTAGGATTTTCTCTTATGTAGGTGTCAATTAAGTTGTACTTGGTACAAAGATAAAGTAGAGCAAAACAATGACTATAAATGCCAAGTAAGTATAATGATGGTACCTATACTGTTAAACAAGCTTTCATAAGATAATATAGGGAGAGTCTTTATAGCAGTTCATGCCATGTAGCATGGGCTAAATAAATGATAATGAGGATGGTGGTGATATTAGTTGTGGCAGTGCATCTGTGGAGGTTAAAATATTGTTTGGGCAGTATTTTGTCTATGATATGATATACCAAAAAAACTGTCTATACCTTTCCAGCAAAGGCACCCCAGAATTGTACTTATTTATCATATTATTTAAAAGACCATTCCTCTTTATTGTTGCTGAAAATACTGATAAGTGACCTTAAATATGGTATAGCTCCAAAGGCACACTTTCCTTAACTTCCTTTACTCAATACCTTTAATGAGCCATAACCTGCTCTTCACTAATTTCTTAGAGGAAAAAAATGCCTGAGTGATTGATTATTTTACTACACCATGGTTTGATGACACAGCAAATTGATTTGTTCAGAGACAAATCTCACCTCTGTGGCCACAGCTTATCATGAAATGTGTTGCTTGCTCTAAAATAAGAGGACCACACAAGAGTATTTGGATGGCTCAACCATCTACTACCAAAGAAAACAACTTAAAGCGTGCAGAGAGTCAATGACATTCATCTCTAAATAGGAAAAATAACTATAAAGACAAAAGTGTTCCAAGCCTGTGGTACAGTAATAATTACGAACTCTGTGGGGAATTTTACAGCTCAGAAATAATCTCTTATTTGTATCTTTATTTCACCCTCTTACTAGCCTGTGATATTGACAAGGCAGCTATCACTATCTCAACTGACAAGTGGGTAAACTGAAAATCAGAAAATTTAAATTATTTGTCCTGAAATAATGGAGTTTAACAAGGGGCAGAGCTAGAACATGAAAGCAAATTCTGCTTCTACTCCAATGTTCTCCTTATATCAGTTGATTTCATTTAAAATGATTGAACAATTTACCCTATATGCTGGAGGCTGATATCTTTTATAACTTCTTTGTTAGAATTAGAAAGCCCCTATGTGCGTAAGTATACCTGTATAAGGTCATAAACACAGAAGGCAGGCAAAATTGAAATCAGCTTTCTGTTTCCCAGGCCCAATGCTGCATAATGTAACAGTGAATTCATACATCTGAAGTATCAGCAGGGGTATTCATGGATTCCTTAACACCTCCTATAGCTGGTGCTCCTACAGCTCAAATTTATGAAAAGCAGTGTTCCAAAAGACATCTTTGCAAGTGTCAATGATCTAATCAGCTTTAAGAACACTACCGTAACTCTCAACTAGCATTTTCCCTCATTATGGGGGTTGTGATATTTCCCTCAGATACCCCAGAAACTCCTGAACAATTTTCTGAAGAATTAAAAATACCCTTGTCATTCAGTGGGGAGAAGAGTTCTGAAAGGTAGAGTTTACTCTGTATCTTGGAAATTCCAGACTAGCTCTCTGGCCCATAGTTTAATACCAGTCTTATATATCTGCATTAAAGAACTAATTCTGTAAATAATTTTGCTAATCAAATGTAGAGTTCTTTTCCTATCTGGTCCTTTGGTGTATTCATTCTTCCCCTCCTTGCTTTTTACACACCTGCCGCATACTTTATGCAATTCATCTTTCTTCTCTCAAGTTCTAGCTAAGTGATATGATTATTTACAGCAAGGAAAGCCTCACTTCTAATGCTAAAACATAGTCAGCCATGATGGCAGAAACCAAGTACTCCCTTCTTTATTGGTAAAGATGTTTCATTTCTTTAAAAATAAAATGGGGCCTATTTTTCTTTTAAATAAATCTGAATTCAATAAAATTAGTAAAGTCATAGTTCATTTACATATCTGACTATAATTAATAGTAATGGATCCTGTATATATATATATATATATATATATATATATATATATATATATACACACACAGACACACACACACCCAAGACCAGCCAAGTAACCCAAACTGGCTAAATGGCCTCCCAGAATACAGGTAATCTGTGTACCTCTAGTTTGTTTTCCCATCCATCAGAGGAAGCAGTGGTTTTTAGTGAGTACTGATAAAGTGGCTAAAGAGGTCTAACCATAAAACTTTTGAATTCGAATGCTATTTTTAACTAAATTTTTAACTTAAATAATTATAATACATAATATTTTCATTAGAACACGGTTGCACTTTAAAAGGATTTTAATTGCAGGAAAAAAACAGGCTTAGAATAATGGCATAAGAACTAATTCCAGATGAATCCTTTCGTCATTTTAAAAAGAAACACACCTAATCTTCTAAAGCCATTAATAAAGTTTCCTGGCCACTTTCCAATGTCAACTGAAATTTTAGGCAATAATCCATATAAATTCACAGTCCTTTGAACTGTAGTCGTTTCAGGTACAGCCAGCACCTGACTGCAGTCTTATGACCCCCTCAGCTGAGCACTTCACAAATGCCTGACCCAAAGAAACCATGAAAAATAAGAAACTCTTATGGCTGTTTTAAGCCACTAAGTTTTGGCATAATTTACTATGAAGCAATGGATAACTAACTTTTTAAAAGTTTTGTAACTTAAAAAAATAAAATCTAGAAATCCCTAATATGTAAAATAAAATTGATTGGACAGTCATGAAAACTTAGCATTTAGCAAAGTGCCTTACAAATAGCATGGGCTACATTTTATTTCCAAATATTAAAACATATTTCAAGAGTTTTTAAAGTATTTCATTTTGCAGTCATTTAGGTAAATTTCAGATTGAATGCTGGGCTTACACAAAGCTCTCTTGGGGCTACCGTATATCAAAAGAGGATTTATATAGAAATTTTTTTCTCATTAAAATTGTAGTAAAATAATATGAAATGGGAAAAGAACCCTAATGACTATGGGGTATGACCACTAATATCAATTTCCCATGTAAAGCATAACATATAAGGCTTCATGTTCTATTCTTGTCAATAGTAAGTTTCTGAAAGGTAGAGAAAGAGGTTTTTGTCCATAAAGTAACCATAAATGATTTTACAAATGAAAATCAGTAAGAATTCCCCTAATTGAATGCCCGTCATTGACACTGAGCTGGCAGGTAGAGGGGCTCTGCCAAAAGATTTCAGAGCAGGGTGTGCAGCCTCTTCAGCTGCTGTTTCATGTATCCTCATCTGAGTCACCATTGATGAGAGTGTGGTATTTCCAACAGAAGGCAAATGAGCTAAGACAGAAGCTGCTTCCCCTCTCTGGGAAGTTAAGCAATGTTAAACCAATCAATACTACTTCCTTGCTCATAGACATTGATAACAGAATTTCCTTAATCCAAGGGGTTTAGGCTCCTTCAACAGACTTTAGAAAGAGACTGCTAAGCCTAAAAATCTACTCACCTACTTGTAATGACTGAAAGACCTTCCTCTTATTTCTTACCTCCTTCCATGTGTGTCTATATCCATTACACTGCTTGCTAAGTGCCATTCTAACAGAGAGCAGGCTAATTCAAGTCAGCAAATATTTATCTAGCTCCTGCCATTTACAGGCCCTGTACTACATCCTGGGCCATCACAGTTATTAAAACTGTCTCTTCCCTTAACAACCATTTACAGACAGTGTACCACATGCTGCGTGCTAAGGGCACGGTGGGAATAAAAATAAGAGCTCCCATACATTTAAGGGATGTATAGCCTAATAGAGAAGATAAATGTGCCTAGAGAAATTCCCAGTTACAAAGCAATAGTGCTGCAATAGAGGCATGTACATGGTACAATGGGAGTCAGGCAGTTGCCCTTGGCTGGCTAGAAATAGAGGCTGAGAAGAGTCATGCAAATTTACATGGGAAATAAAGCATTTATCTAAAGTTTATAGAAAAAAGCAGAATTAGAGACACACGTACAAGATACGGGAGTTGACCGAAGGTGAAGTAGGGGGGAAAATCAACAGAAGAGACTACAGATGGCATTTGAGTTGTGCTTTAAAGTACAAATAGTAGTTCAAAAGGCAGAGGAAGCAGAGGAAAAAAGTAGGGGAGGAAGAAGGAATTCTGGTAAAGGTCGGAAGCGCAGAGACGTGAAAGTGCAGCATCTTTTAGTCTAGAATGTTCAGAAAATCATGAGACATTTAGGGCTGATAGCTCTAGAGAATGATTTATTCTGTTTACAAATAGAGTTTCATGGGCAGATAACTATAGCATGGACAATCTTTGAGTGAAAAATGTAAACTGACTTTTCTATCTTGGACCTCATAGATTTTTCTCCCTTAGCATGGGCTGCATATACAGTTGTTTGAACCAGAGCAGTGACATTACAAACTGGTTCCCTAAAAAAAAGAAAAAAGAAGAAGAAACAGAATTATGATTGCTCTGGCTATATTTTTATCAACCATTCTGGTTCACCTACATTCTCTTACTAGAATCCTCTCTTTTTCTTTACAGTGATCTTTGCCACCAACACAGTAGCAAAGCTTTAAAATAAAATTCTGGAGGTGTGCAGCATGCAACTTCTGCCTAATAAGACAAATTCTATGATGGGAGGGAAAAAAACGTTATCGTAATAGCAAATACAGGACTAAAAAATGTGCAGGTTTAGCAGCATCTGTCTGTATAAAGAAGTACTAACATTAGCAGTGCTGTAGGTTGGGTTTTCCCCACCCTTCTCCTGCAGCGAGAATCTGCAATACTCTGTGAAAACATAGGTGTCAAGAAAATCCCATTCACAACATAAATGCGATGGTGGCATCCACACTGCTGTCTACTACTATCATTGGGGATATTTGCAAAGACAACATTCATCAAAGACCAGCCTCCCATATTAAAAATTCTAGGCAATTTTTTATTTATCTTGTAATTAAATAGCCTTTAAAAACGAATTCATGACCCTTTATTTTTCCAACTTCCACTAGACAGTCTTTCAAGAATGAAAAAAACTCTGGGTGGGTATCCTTTCTAACAACTGAAAAGAGGTAGGGAGGTCCTGTCAAACATGCTAAGTTATCAGGATGGTTACATCTTCACTGAGGCTATTAGCTTTCTTTTCAGAAAAGGGAAAAAGCAACAACAAAAGCTTTTCTCTGATTAATGTTTCAACTTTGATTTAATTTTGGTATCCAGGAAAAGAAGCACAGTGTGTGGGAGAAAGAACTGCAGAATACAAAGGATATTTCTATTAGGAACCTACAGAATAATCTTGAACAAGTCACCCTACACGTATATGTGATTCTCGTTTCTCTTCTGCAAAGTCTGAAAAATCATCCTTTAAAAATGTTCAAAGGAACTTACAAAAACAGTGTAAGTCACTCAACATTTCTAGGGTGTTGTCAAAGAAGGTAAACAAAGCTAAAAGATTAGAGGATTCTTGAATTTTGTATTATGTGCCTCTAAAATACAGATGGAAATAATAATAGTAATAATGAAAGCTATCCTTTACTGAGGACTTAATATGTACCAAGTACCATGTTAATCATTTTATATGTGTATTATTTGATTTCATGATGAAACAATCCCATGTGGTGTGGATCCATTTATAGGTGAGAAAATTAAGGCTTAGTCATGTCACAAATCTGTAAAAATCATATGGTTAATAAGTGGAGGAGTCAGACTCTAATTTATGCATCTGACTCTGAAATCTGCTATGCCATTCCTATGCCCAGACATTTGCTACCATGCTCAGAGGGAGGGTCCCTATAACTAACAGCATCTGAGCCTACACAGCACAGATGAAAGACCCTTCATCTGCTTTTTGATATCTCTAATCAAAACAGACAAGTAATACTGGCTTGTTTATCTCCCCAACCCCAAGATTTTCAGTTCATTTTGAAACATGACAAATCATCCCTCCGTTAGACAACATAGCCTGGCTCCTTTAAAAGTTTTCATATTATGAAGACCTGGAAACAAAGAAGTTTTCTTCAGATTCTTACATTGATTAGTAACTATCTCAAAGCAGTATGTGTGAGAGAGAAAAATTACACGACATGAAGAATAAATTGGGACATCCATCCAACTGGAAACAGGATGTTAGACTATTCTGATGTACAGTGTCTGGTTGATTTTTACATTTGTTGTATTGTATTGTTCAGCTATAATTATATATGAAAACTATATATGGGAAAATGATATTTTAAACCTCAATTTATTGATAAAAATACAGAATAGAATGGGAGATTTTTATTTTTTAATAATTTTTCTGGGTACATAGTAGCTGTATATATTTATGAGATACATGATATTTTTTGTTACAGGCATGCAAAGTGTAATAATCACATCATGGAAAGTTGGGTATTCATCCCTCAAGCATGTATCCTTTGTGGGGTACAAACGGTCCAATTATACTCTTTTAGTTACTTTTAAATGTATAATTAAATTATTATTGACTACAGATTCTCTCTTGTGCTAGCAAGTATTAGGTCTTACTCATTCTTTCTCATTTTTTTTGTACCCATGAACCATCTCCACCTCCCTGCCCCCACCACGACCCTTCCCAGCTTTGTAACCATCCTTCTCCTCTCTATCTCAATGAATTCAATTGTTTTGATATTTTGATATTTAGAACCAACAAATAAGTGAGAACATATGATGTTTATCTTTCTGTGCCTGGCTTAATTCACTTACCATAACGACCTCAAGTTCCATCCATGTTGCTGAAAATGACAGGATCTCATTCTTTTTTGTGGGTTTGTAGTATGTGGCTTTTACTATGAAGTATGTTCATTCTATATAGAATGGGAGTTATTTAGCATCCTATCCAAGTTTTTAGAGGTAGAACCCATCTCCCTCACCCACTACTACCACTATTTACCTGATACCTCCTGTACTCAGGGTTCCTTTATTATCTATGTTAGTGAGTTGGGATGTTTGAGCTTTTAATGTCCTTCTCATTAAGTCAGTCTATCTTGGGAAGGGTACATTGCATATTGGCTGAGGCCATGTGAGTATGAGTGGATAAATTCACATCACTCATCCAGCTCCACTTGTGGAAACTTATGTGAATGATAAGGCAACTCCATTATGAATTCAAATAATGAACTCCGCACAGTGGTTAGTATAGAAGTGATCAAAATGATTTATGGTTATTACTGTATGACCCCAAGTTTTATCCTTCCTCCCCTTAACTCCATGGTATTTATGTTCCTTAAATTTGTTTGGCTGCATCTTGCCCTTGCCTTTTCTATAGAGAGTAAGCTCATTTAGGGCAGGAGCTGTGCATTATAAATTATGCATCCAATTAAGCAGTTCTCTGTATTTCTCGGTACTCCACTGAGAATCTCTAGAGAGAATGTGTACTCAGCTTAAAGACACACACACATGGCCAGACACCATTAGCTCCCACCTGGAATCCCAACACTTTGGGAGACTGAGGCAGGTGGATCACTTGAGGTCAGGAGTTTAAGACCAGCCTGGCCAACATGATGAAACCCCATCTCTACTAAAAATACAAAAATTAGCTGGGCATGGTGGCACATGCCTGTAGTCCCAGCTACTCAGGAGGCTGGGGCAGGAGAATCGCTTGATACCAGAAGGCGGAGGTTGCAGTGAGCCAAGATCATGCCATTGCACTCCAGTGTGGGCTTCAGAGCAAGATTTCATCTAAAAAAAAAAAAAAAAAAAAAGACAAACATACACATAAACATATGCATGCACACACACACACACACACACACAAATAATATAAGCACAAAGTAAGAAATTTCTTATCTTCGCTGAACAAAATAGTATACTAAAATTTCTTACTTAAAATTTTGGCAAATAGAATTTTAGTCTAAGAAAATATCCTAGGCTTTTGCAACTAGTTCAGAGATGATATAAGGATGCATCTAAGCTCCCACCTTGACAACAGGTCACTGGGCATATATTTCACTCATAATATTTTGCTCCATATAAGAAACACAAATCTGTATTCCTCCACACAAAACCAGAAGTGCACACACTTCCAGCACCAGCAGGAGACACGACTATTAGCAGGTATGAGATGTGCTACTTCAGGCAGCTATTTTGCTCCTCTAAGTCCAAGACTCCTCACCGATGAAGGAGTGGTAATACAGTACTTACTTCAGCTTTGATGGGAGATGACAATAACACTTGTGAAGTATTGCACACACCAGGTCTGGCTTATGGTAAGGGATTAATTAGCATCATCTCACTGTGGTCTCAAGTATGAATACTGCCAAGTGAGATGTTTTATGTCTTTCTAGCTCTGGATTTCACCTGCTACCAATGAGTAGATTTTTCCCTAGCTCAAAACGATACCACACAGGGAAAAAAAATAATGAAAAAGAGCTCAGAAACCCCTACACAAATCAGAAAAACTCAAATGTTGTGACATACCAGTCACGCTGAAGAATGGGTGGAATGCACTTCACTCAGTTTTTTATATTGATGGGATATGTCAGAATAAGTGATAATGTTAGAGGTAAGTGCAGTAGATACAAGTTAGTGCAAGAAATGAGACCAAGGTCAGGTTCTCACTAGACTTCCTTAAAGCTTCACTACAGATTAATACCCGAGGCTCAAGAGGGAAAGTATCACCTGCTAAGAGAGACAATCTGGTAAAACAAATAGTGTTTCTAAAAAGGCTTTGTTTCTTCAGTGAATAGACATCATTGTGTGGGATCTCTAGTGGGCTTGTTTTATGTTTCTAGGCAGGATCCGTTCTTGATGAAGAAGGTAAGAGTACAATTTCAAGGCACTCGCCTGGAGGTTGTGGTTACTAACAGGTTGCCTTAAGGTGTAAGGAAAACTACTGAAACTCTTCGAAAAGTTAATTTTATTTTGAAAGATTATACATCTAATTTGTTGTGTATCTCAAGATTCCACTGACAGACTATTAAAAGGAAAAAGGATGATTGCACATATTGGTTTAAGGGCAAGAGAGTGTGTGTGGGAGGTAAGGTACAGATTAAATTTAATATGTGGACTTAAGTGGCCTTTGGTGTAAATTTTTCATTGTAATGTGATAGGTTTATTATATTTAAAACTAAGATTTGGAATCAATTTCTCTTAAGTTACTTGTTTTCTCCCCAAACTTTGTCAACTATTATGTTCTGATAACCTGTGCTAAATCTGGCCTGTTAGATCACTGAAAATCCCCGAAGAGAATGTGTACCCATTTCAAGACGACAGTTTGGATGATTGTCAAGCCTTCTGTTAACCTCACTTTCATTTTAGACTCAGAGACATGGGTAAATAAGTTCAACTGGATGTCCATCAAAGGACCAAAAAAGTTTATTTGAAAATCAATGAGAAACTGTCACATTTTCACTAAAAATGGCATTAACAATTTTTAGGAGGACTACTGTCTGCCTGATACTCCCACAGCCATTTTCCTACCAAGCCATTCATTCACAAGATCAAGTTATATAACAGTATCAAGAGTTCCAGGAACTGAGGAACTGAAGTATCCCTTCTTTGTTAGCAAGAACATTGTACATGGTCTATTGGTTCCTAATGCCTTTCTTCTTCCAAGCTTTTCCATCATTAAAAGAACTCTAATTATATGAAGATATTCACTCATCTTCAATATTCACTCTTCTTCAACATGAGCCAGGGTAAGATGTTTAACCCCAACTCCAAGGGCATATACTTATTAGTCTTAGGTAATCAGTGTGTTGGCATTCTTCTAGTGACTCTTATTGATCCAGGGGTATGCAAGTATTCTAAATTGTCTTGGTGATAGCAAAGAAAAACACTTTTTTTTCTCCTTTTTTCATGAGCATGGAAGCATGTGGACTCAGTGGCTATTGGCATTCATCTGTGGCCATGAAAAAACCAGACTCAGGATGCTGAGGCCCCGAGGTGAGAGGGATGCATCCTGGGTCCTTGGCAGTGTCATCAGGCTACTGATTATGCTGATCTTTGAAGCTCATTCTATGTCTGGAAAATAAATTTGTTACTGAGTAAGGTTTGAGTGAAGAGATTTACAGATGAGTTCTACAAAGCCTTCATTCAATTTAAGAGAGCCCCACAAATAAAACAGAGGAAGATTAGGTATGGTGAGGTAGTATTCTATAATACTTCCAATGCTAGCAAATTACCATGTCATTATAATTGGAAAGTATTATCTAAAATCAAATATGCTTTATAGATGTCAAATTCCGTGAAGTTATACTCGTGCAGGAAGTATCAGTTGGATAACAAGAAAAGTGATTACATTTTTTTTTGTAACATTCAAAATGGGCAATGGCATTAGGCTTAACAGCCTAAATAACTATGCCTTTAACTCTGAGTACTCCAAGATATACCTATATGGCCCTCAAATTAGTGATTTTGCTATAAAAAGTAACATAAAACAGTTGTTTGTTTCTACTTAGATTGCTTCACTTCCTCAAAATTTCACTTAAGAAATATTTATCAGGACTCTAAATAAAAATCTTAATTTCTTTATGTAGAAGTGGCAATTTTTGTAACTGTCACTAGAATGTTGGAAGCATTAAAAATAATTAAGTGTATAATACATATTTTGATCCTAAAAGACATGCTTACATTTATCTTCAAATAAAACACAACCACAAATCCATTTTTAAAATGAACACCACAGACACATGTTATTACTTTAGACTATGTTCTGTACTTCTTTTCTGAATTCAATTGTATGCTAATCTAAAATTTGAAATAAATTATCAGAGAACAGTATTTCACAATGATCAACAACTAATTTTTTGGAATTCAGCCTCCCTTTGTTGGATTTAATTTAGACCAAACAAAAAGCATGTCTTAAAGTGACAGCTATTGGAAACATCCCACAGAGCAGGCTAACAGTGATAAAATGATCAAGTAACTATTTATAATATCAACTAGAGTTCCATAGAACCAAATATGTTAAAAATGACAAAGAATCAAGAGCCTTAAAATTGTACAAACAATGCTATCTGTGCTGATCATAATCTTGAAAAGAAACATCGATAACTTTCCCGCTGGAATCAAGAGCAAGATCCAGAACTCAACATTGCCAGTCCACCAGACTTGAATCATCCCATAGCATGGCCTTTGTCACATTGTACCGTAATTGTTTACTTTCATGTTCCTCTCACTGGCTTGTTAATATCTTAAGAGTGCCTGGCACAAAGCACGTGGTCAATAAATAAATGAAAAATGAACAAATAAAAACCCAGGACTTGATAGAGTCCCCAAAGATCTTATCAATGTTAAAGCTATTTCCCTTCCTCACCTATTTTACATTGTTTGCTTGTTCCAAAAGAGATTAGGTCTGCGATTTTAAATTTGGCATCTTAGAGCTAATGAGTAGCCTCAAAAGTAATTACTGCCTGCTCAACATTTTCAAGTAGCCTAGTAGAAGTTACATATTTTCTCTCATGAAATATCCCATTACTAACTATATATCCCATGTTTTTGCTTTAGTCTGGGATTATGTCTATCAAGTATAGTAACACTCAAACTATAACTCAGAAGCTCTGATTAACAGTTACCTACATCAGTGATTAATAAAAAATGGACAACAAATTAGTCATTATTTAGCAAATATAGTTTTAAAGGCAGTACTATTTCTAAGCCTGGGTCCGTGTAGTAGAAGAAGATTAAAAGAGTTTGTAGTAATAAAAAGACTTGAAAGTACTTGATTATTCTCATCAGCAAAGAATTTGCTACAGTGTTAGAAACAATGTGTAAAATAGGGTAATTTAATATCCCTTTTATTTGAAAGCTTTATATTCTAAGATTTTACATATTTTAAAGTTTTCTGTCTTAAATGTAGCAGACATTCTTTGTTCTCTAGTTATATTCCACCAAGAACTACCACTTATTATCGTTTTCAAAATCACCTTGGAGAGGTAGACTAATTAGTGCACCTATTAGTCTGTAACAAACTATTAAAATAAAGAAATAGTCTTGTTATTTGTATGTAATCGTCTTGTTATTTGTATGTATATATACATTTACAAGCAAAACTGAAGAAATCCCAGTGTTCCTGTTGTACATGAATTTTGTGGACCAATTAGTGTGAAATGCAATTTGCACTAATTCTTCGGGGGCAAAAGGAGCATGCAATTACCTTGACTTGTTAATTTAGCATTTTATCGTAAATTGCTCATATACAGAATTTTTCCCAATGGTAATAATACTCCCTTGTATAAAGACAATCTAGGCAGTAATATCATGAACCTCCTCCTCTTCAAATTCCCATTTTATATTACATTTCAAAGACAGTGATAAAAAAATAAAAGAACAGCTTGTACCCCCATCTCTCACTAGAACTCTCTCTTCTGAGTAAGGCATCATCTCTACAGTCATCCTGTAAAATACCATTCACATGCTTTTGACCCCAATTGACTATGCTAGAATCATCACTTAGGCGGAGCAATTGAGAGTTGGGGAGGTTTACCTTGTATGTGAGTATAATCCTAATGTTCAAGCCCTGAGTGTGTCTGATATAGTTTGACTATTTGCTCTACCCAAATCTCATGTTGAAATGCAATCCTCAGTGTTGGAGGTGGGACCTAGTGGGAAATGTTTGGATCACTGGGGTGGTATTCTCATGGATGGTTTAGCACCATCCTCCTGATGCTGTCCTTGTGATAGTGTGTGAGTTCTTGTAAGATCTGGTTGTATAAAAGTATGTGGCACCCCCCTACCCCCCGCTCTCTCTCCTGTTCCTACTCTGGCCATGTAACATGTCTGCTCCCACTTTGCCTTCTGTCATGATTGTAAGTTTCCTGAGGCCTCCCCAGAAGCCAGGCAAATGTCAGCATCATGCTTCCTGTACAGCCTGCAGAATCATGAACCAGGTTAAACTTCTTTTCTTTATAAGTTACCCAGTCTCAGGTATTTCTTTTTAGCAATGTAAGAATGGCCTAACACAGAGTCCACAACATAGAAATGTTCAGAAGAAAAAGTAGTTTATCTTCCAGACATAAAAATGTATTGCTAGCATACATGATCTAGGCTTTTCCTTTAGTATTAAAAAAATTCCTCTATCAGTTGATTCCTGTTGAGCTGCTAGGAACTATAGAAGGAGCTATTAGCTACATATGAGGGGCACATTACTGGTGATGCAAAGACCTGAGCTTCCATTTGGCTTTGCCTGTCTGAGTGACCAGGAGAAAGGCACAATCCTGCTTTACAATTTATTTATTGAGGGCCAACCTTAAATTAACATGCTAAGTGAGAGTAACATATATTGCCTACATGCTTCATAGAGTTTTGTTAAGTAATTGTATGTAAAAATTAAGTGAAAAAATAATTTGTAAAATTATTCATTTTATTAAAACATATTATTATTGTCAGTATTTAAATAATGTACCAGTAAGATATCTACCAAATTAAGTATATATAACTAAATATGCTTTTTATACCAAATAATTATTTAAAATAAAAATGGCAGAAAATCCTATCACTGTGTTTTTAAAAGGTATTTTGTTTTGGTTACTAATACCACATATACATCGGGCAGCCAAAACTGCAGAACACCAACCATGTCCAGAGCCCCATTCTGACAGAAATAACCACATTCAGTTGACACCCCAGGTGGTAGGGCAGTGAAAGATAATCTGTTCCAACCATAGCAAATCTGTAGGCTGACTAGTGGACAATAGGGTAATTATCTCTCCCGAGAGCTTGTACTGGAGAAACAGAGAATCAAATCAGGTGATGGGAGGATGGAAGGAAAAAAAGACATACAAGGAAGAGTACAGACAACATGAGATGAGTTACTGATCCATGTTGTTGAAAGAGATTCTGAAGTCCAAGAAGTAAAGTGGTAGCATGGAAGCTCATGTTGCAGTGAATTTGGGGCAAACATCCAACTAGCAAAACAGTTTAATCTACTTGAGGCCCAAAAGTATAGCAGTTTCTCTTTTTCCTATGAATTCTACATTAACACCTACCCCTGAGTTGCTGTCTAATGTGGCCATATTTGTTTTCTTTTTGATTTTCACATTTCTCATGGATGAGCCCCTCCAAACTTTTAATCCAAGGACTGAATGTTACCGCAACTGAAACTAACACAGATGAACGCCATAAAACAAACCCCTGAACATTTGTTATTATTTATATTGCTGTCTTATGTTAGGTCAAGAAGCAATAAGTATAATCACTAATGTTTTTTGATATATGAGGCTGTTATGATTCTCTGATTGTATTGCCTGTTACAGTATTTGAAATATTTATGTCTATTGTATAATATAAACTCTATTTTTGGTGATAGGAGAGTAAAGAAGTGACTCAGATGAAAATTAGGTCTGCATATGATATAGTAGAACTTAAATAGAGCTAAAAATTAAATTAAATGTGATGACTCCGGACTTTAATACAGATTTAGGAAGTTGTCCAGGAAATTCTGAATTGGCAAACAAGTTCCTGATCTTGACTCTGATGTTTTATTTCATTTAAAAATAGTTCTTGTTTCTTTATGTTTTAATTCAGTGTCTCTTAGAAAGTTTGATCACATCTTGTCCTTTCTGTGGTACTTTTCTAAGGAGGTGAAAAAAATTGAGCTATTTCTCTTAATCCTATAAAACCTTTCTCTGTATGACTCTTTTCTAATCTTAAAATGAGAATCTCCCTGTAAGGAAGGTTGACCCAACTACTTGCTGTTGTACACATCCACAAAGACTCATTCCCCCTTCTCTGGTTGCTTATCCTACAAATAACCATTAGGAGTCCTTACCTTACTCCAGAATATTTAATAAATGAGGTGTTAACCATTATGCCTGGATTTAAGATTCAACAGCAAGGGCCTCTAGACTAAAATATGTGTCATTTTCAGCTCTGTTCTCTCTCTGGTCCCTAACATTGGATACTGAAATGGTTTGGCTGTGTCCCAACCTAAATCTCACCTTGACTTGTAATAATCCCTGTGTGTAAAGGGCAGGGCCAGGTGGAGATAACTGAATCATGGGGGAGGTTCCTCCCTACTGTTCTCACAGTAGTGAATAAGTCTCACAAGAGCTAATGGTTTTACAAGTGGAAGTTCCCCTGCACAGGCTCTCTTCCCTGCTGCCATGTGAGACGTGACTTTGCTCCTCATTTGCCTTCTGCCATAATTGTGGCCTTCCCAGCCATGGGGAGCTGTGAGTTCATTAAATCTCTTTCATTTATAAATTACCCAGTCTCAGGTATGTCTTTATTAGCAGCATGAGACCAGACTAATACAGATACTTTACCCTTAGAACTCTCTTGTTCCTTTAAGTCACTATAGACTACTTCCTATCAAATATCAAGTGCCAGGAGGAGAAAGGTACCCCATTAAATCACAAGTGGGTCTAAAACAATATGGAATGAGTTGGAGACACACTTTAAACCATGAGGTTTAAGAACAGGCATTTAGGTTCCCAGCCATAACACTTGCCTTAGGGAAGGCAAGACAAGTTAGGGGATCCTTAAAGTGTCAGACTTAAGCAGAGCAGTGTAGGGGTCAGAAGAAAAGGATACTTAAACAACAATCACAACAAGAGGCTTTACTTCTATTTGTTCTGCCTCTGTCATGCACAGCCTTTACTCAACCACAAGGTGTGAATCATGATAAAAATAACATCCTGTTGACTTTTACAATATAAAACCTCAAAAGAATAACCTAACTTTCTTTTTCTAATACAATCGTATCTAGATATTTATGAAAATTATTCATAGAAATTGCCTTTTAAAAAATGTAATCGTTTATAAAGTCTTTTGAAATACATCTCTCTCAGGCACCTCTTATTAAATCTCTTTACTTCCTTAACTGACTTCAAGGCAATTTAAACACTAGAATATGTATTTGATGCTATGAGCTGTGATGATAAAATATGAATATTTTATGGAAATCTGTCTGGTTTCCCACCAACTGCATGGAGTAGAGACTCTTTGGACGAATGATATTTTGAATTAGCTGGTGAGGAAAGATTCTGAGGAGGAATTTTTTGTTTTTTCTATCAACAAGCTGCATCTAGATCTATGTGAGATGCAGCCAATTATGGAGAATTTTGGTTTTTAACCTTTTTAATATGGGTAAAATGATCCTCTTACTCCATCTGCTCCATTAGATTGTCTTATTCACCACATTCCAAACATATGTTTTTAATGAGACTTCAGATATTCTATATGTTTTTCTATTGACTATCAGGCACTAAACTTTTTCAAATAAAAACTCCTCAGCTGTTTTTCCAGACATCTGAATGCATTAAGTTAGACGTTCTCTGAAGCTAGATAGCTTAAATGAAATGATGAGATACATATTGGTTTGGCTCAGAAGTGATTTGATCTAGTAATTTCTTCTCCAGTAGGGTATTATGCCTGGCTCGTGACCTAAAAGAGACTTTGCAATTCTAAATCCAAATGGCTTTAAGTCTTTGCATATTCATGTATGTTTAACATGCATTATTATAGTAGCAAGTACTTTGAAATGAAATAAACATTTGAAAACTTGTAGACATACAAACTGTGAATAAAAATACAATCTTAACATAGATTAAACTGGGAAGAGGAAGATGAGTTAAAAGGATTAAATGATTAGAAATGAGTTTGGCAAAGTCAAAACCTTGTTCATCAGTTAAGTACAATACATTCTTAGAAACAACCTCTTAAAAAACAAATGGCTTAGAGTTATAAACATGTTAGAATAGCAGTTCAAGCTGTCAATGGAATATATCAGAGTGATAGGTTTCTTTTCTTTAGAATTTCTCGATATATAAAAATGTCTTTAACCTCACATAATGAAATGAAGGCTAATGCTACAAAAGTAGACAGAACTTTCAGAAAGTCAACGGATAATCACCCTAAGACTGATTTTCCTATAAAATTGTTATAAAGCTGAGATCTACTAGCAGAGGCTTTTATTCCATCTAAAAGTAAATAAAGCAGTTTGCCGTATTACTGATGGAAGTATAAATTGGTGCAACCTTTTTGAAAGATAAAAGCCTTAAAAACGTGATAATATCTTGCCTCAGCAAGACTCCTAGGAATTTATCCATAGAAAATGATCACAGATGACCAGAGATTAAGCAGCAAGAATATTATTTACATAGTTTTTTTAAAAAGTAAAAAACTGCAATAAAACCAAATGTTCAACAGTAAGATATTACTTAAACTACAGTGCTTTCATCACATGGAGTTCTTCTGTATGGCTTTTGGAATAATATTGCAGAAGAATGTTCAATTACATGGGAAGATGTTAATTATATAGTTTACATGAGAAGATATTTAAAAAACAGCATATACTACATGAACTTATATGGAAATCAGTATACACACAAATATATACATAAATATAAAACAAAGGTTGAAATAATATATACAAAATGTTATGGTATCCTATGAAATTTTTATTTACTTTCTCTTTTATTTTCTACATTTTCTATAGTGAATATATATATGTTTCTCTAATTAAAATTAAAATTCTTACAAATATTTAAAGTCAGGAAAAAAGCTGGAAACTTGGAAGATATCTTGAAGATTGCACAATTTCCGAAATAAATATTTCAGGATGAATTATGCTTTATTGATCCTTCCTTTCTCTAAAATGTAAACATTTTTGTACTTTCTGGTGAACCTTTCTAGAAGATAATTTGAAGATACAGCTCTCCTGGTATGGATAATGTGATTTTCCAAAACCATGAGTCAAACATATTTGGCCATTCATAGCAAGCAGTTCATAAACTCAAACGACTTGAGCCTTTAAGTAAAGTAAGGTAAGTGAAGAAAGATGACAAAGGAATTATATTTCTTATATGTTTCAAGTATTAAGGCTTTTGAAAATTTTGCATAGAAAATAGAGCTTAAAATTAAGTGTTGACAAAATGTAAAACTACTTATGGGAATTCCCTTCCCCCAATTTAATGAATACTTATATGTGCCAGTGAAACAGATACATGCTACCTAGGGCTTTCAAAACATGGCCTATTATTAAGTTGGTCATTTCTTAAGGCAATTGTATTTCATTTTGATTTTTTTCCAATTATTCTCCAGGACAAACTTAGCATTGCCCTAGATATCTTTTGTGGGCCATGCTGTGAAAATTATTTTACAAAAAAAGGAGTAGGAACAAAATTCTGTACCCTATTAAATATTTTAACCTCAGGTAATATTTCTGACTGTACAATCTAATTGAATCATAGCATCACTAATCAGGCATCCCAAAGATCCCCCAGATTTGTCTGAAATTATGAATTTCAATGAAACCTAACGATAGCTTCCTTAGAAGAAAAGAACCAACATCCTTGACTACCCAGTTACCTTTAATGGCAGTGCTACATGTAAGCATCTCATTATATACAATCCAGGGAGATGCTGCCCCTTAAGAATTCTGACACAAGTTCCATGGCCCCTGGTCTGTGTATTTATAGGGCAGCTATCTCATAACTAGCTATGTGGCTCTGCTTTCACTTCCTCCCTCCTGCCAGACTGTTTCAGTGAGGCTAACCCCTAGCCTAGAAACCCCTTTTTTTCCTTTAATTTTAATTTTTATTTTAAGTTCCAGGGTACATGCGCAGGATATGCTGGTTTGTTACATAGGTAAACGTGTGCCATGGTGGTTTGCTGCACCTATCAACACATCACCTAGGTATTAAGCCCAGCATGCATTAGGTATTTTTCCTAATGCTCTCCCTCCCCCAACCACCGTCCCCAGCAGGCCCCAGTGTGTGTTGTTCTCCTTCCTGTGTCCATGTGTTTTCAATGTTCAGCTCCCACTTATAAGTAAGGTGTTTGAGTTTCTGTTCCTGCATTAGTTTGCTGAGGATAATGGCTTCTAGCTCCATATGGCTACATAATATTTCACGGTATATATTTACCATATTTTCTTTATCCAGTCTATCATTGATGGGCATTTGGGTTGATTCTCTGCCTTTGCTATTGTGAATAGTGCTGTAATTAATATACATATGCATGTATCTTTGTAATATAATGATTTATAATCCTTTGGGTATATACGCAGTAATGGGATTGCTGGGTCAAATGGTATTTCTGGTTCTAGATCTTTGAGGAATCGCCACACCATCTTCCAAATGGTTGAACTAATTTACATTCCCACCAACAGTGTAGAAGCATTTCTGTTTCTCCACAACCTCACCAGCATCTGTTGTTTCTTGACTTTTTAATAATCACTGTTCTGACTGGTGTGAGATGGTATCTCATCGTGGTTTTGATTAACATTTATCTAATGATCAGTAATGTTGAGCTTTTTTTCATGTTTGTTGGCTACATGAATGTCTTCTTTTGAGAAGTGTCCATTCATGTCCTTTGCTCACTTTTTAATGGGACAGATTGTTTTTTCTCGTAAATCTGTTTAAGTTTCTTGTATATTTTGAATATTAGATCTTTGTCAAATTGACAGATTGCGAAAATTTTCTCCCACTCTACAGGTTGCCTGTTCACTCTTATGATAGTTTCTTTGCTGTGTAGAAGCTTTTTAGTTTAATTAGATCCCATTTGTCAATTTTTGCTTTTGTTGCAATTGTTTTTGGCAATTTCATCATGAAATCTTTGCCTTTGCCTATGTCCTGAATGGTATTGCCTAGATTTTCTTCTAGGGTTTTTATAGTTTTGAGTTTTACATTTAAGTCTTTAATCTATGTTGAGTTAATTTTTGTATAAGGTCTAAGGAAGGGATCCAGTTTCAATTTTCTGCACATGGCTAGTCAGTTCTCCCAGCACTATTTATTAAATAGGGAATCCTTTTCCCATTGCTTGTTTGTGTCAAGTTTGTCAAAGATCAGATGGTTGTAGAGGTGTGGTCTTATTCTTAAGCTTTCTATTCTGTTCCATTGGTCTATGTGTCTGTTTTTGTACCAGTACCATGCTGTTTTGGTTACTGTAGCTTTGTAATATAGTTTGAAGTCTGGTAGTCTAATGCTTCCAGCTTTGTTCTTTTTGATTGGGATTGTCTTGGCTATACAGGCTCTTTCTTTCATTCCATAGGAATTTTAAAATTGTTTCTTCTAATTCTGTAAAGAATGTCAATGGTAGTTTAATAGGAATAGCATTGAATCTATAAATTACTTTAGGCAGTATGGCCATTAGAAACCCTATTTTTCATCTATGGTTAGTCATTTGTTTTGGCCAAGTCCTGCCAACCAATGCCATAAAGATGGCCTGCCCCCATCTCCACCTTGCCTCCTGTCCCCAGGTGACTACTATAAGTTTCTTTGCTTTACGATATTGAAAGCAAATGGCATCTCTATCAATGAAATAGCAAACAATTTCTCTGTGCCAGGTATAACTGGGATGGCAGCAGTTGCAGAAAACACTGTTTTAAGAAGGATTTTGAGGTTGAGAGCTTAGCAAAAATGGAGGCCATAATCAATTACCAGTGTGTGCCATAAGAGGAGGAGAGGATGTGGCTGCTTATTGTATTTCCTCTGCTCCATACAAGCTAGTCATTCTCTTTTTCTATACCATAATTTAATATAATTTGGATATACTTTTAAATTCAATTATGCTTTTTTAAATTTGAGATGGAGTCTTGCTCTGTTGCCCAGGCTAGAGTGCAATGGCACAATGTCGGCTCACTGCTACCTCTGCCTCCTGGGTTCAAGTGATTCTCCTGCCTCAGCCTCCCGAGTAGCTGGGATTACAGGTGCACACCACCTCACCTGGCTAATTTTCGTATTTTTAGTAGAGATGGGGTTTCACTATGTTGGCCAGTCTGGTCTCAAACTCCTGATCTCAAGTGTTCAGCCTGCCTTGACCTCCCAAAGTGTTGGGATTACAGGCATGTGCCACCATGCCCGGCCTGCTATAATTGCTCTCTAATTGATTTTTGGTATTCTAACATTATTTCCTACTTTTTACTTCAAATATATCTTGGCTATATTATGAATTAAATATGGGGAAATCAAATCACCGTTTATAACCATTATTACTGTAGGAAAATGCATTTGAAATTCTATATAATTGACTTTCACAGAGGAGTTCTTGGAATTTAATCCATTCATAAATAGAGGCTTGCACCCATACCTTTATAACCAAACATAGTTCTTGGCGTATATTAACTACACAATTACTTCTATTGAATGACATTGAATTATATAAAAGTTGGCTTATCCTTAAAAGTAAGCTGACATCTCTGTAGTATTTTAGTGCTGACATCTAAAAATCACACAAAACGTCGACAGCCTTACTAAATAGCAAAATATTTTGGTAAGTAATATTTTAGAAATGTTTAAAAACTAAGTTATTCTTAGATTCCTAGGCCTGGGAAAAACCTCCTTTCACACAATGTGTCAAAAAAAAAAAAAAAAAAGAATAACACTAGAATTAAAATATACAAAGATGGCAAATACAATAAGAAGTTGACCAACCACAAAACATTGACAAACTAAAATATTACAGATCTAGACACAGGTTTTAAAATTTGGGAGGATTAAGAAACCTGCCAGTAAAAACCTTTTTGCTAAATCAAAGCACTCATATTTTGTTTTAAACATGTCCTCCTGTTTTTCATGTAATAGAAAAGGCAAACATCTAGACATCACATCTGTGTGAAAGTCTTCTCCTACATTACCTTTTAAACACCCTCATTCCCTCTGCCTCTGCTCTCCTCTAATTCCAGTTTCTCTAGTCATCATGCTCCTGTTTAAGCTGCTTTAGCACCTCTGTTGTTTCTATGAAAGCAATAACTGCTTCTAGTTCCCTCCTCTACTCTCTCTCTCTCTGCCATTACAGAAAATTTCAGAAATGTGTGGGAGTTCACAGCCAATTTAGCCAGACAAAAGTTGGTCCTTGGAAATTGACGACTTTTGTTGGAGTTGGGGTAAGCAAAAGAATGTCTTGGCTGAAAGGAGGCCACGGAAGAGAGGAACAAAGGATTAGATTGCTTGAAACAGTGGTGCTGAAAAGGTTCTACAAGAAGCCATTACTGTATCAGATCTCATTGATTACTAATCTCTTCATTCATTCGTTGACTCATTCATTTATAACAATAAATGTTTACTGAGTTTGTATTACATTACAGGCCATATTTTCAGAGAGAGAGAGAGAAAGGAAGGGCAGAGGACTCTTATTGCAGGCCAATAAAACCTGCAATAGGTTGGGAAGAAGCATGTAACAGCATAAGAAGAACACTAGAGGCAAGAGATGATACATGAATGGTCATATTAAAGAGTTTTGGCATTATCGTAAGTGCAGTCTGAAGCATTTTTGACTTTTTGAGTTGGTAGTGGGGAAAATAAGAGTGACACAATTGGTTTGTTTGTTTGAAAAATAACTCTGATTGCAATCTGTTAAAATAAACTTAAACAGGGCAAGAATGAAGCTGAGAGACTAGTTATGGAGCTGTTACTATGATGAGGCACAAAGTGATGAGAACAAGAATAAGGTGATGAAGGTGAAAGCAAAGGATCAATAGAGAAAGGTGTTGAAGGACCACCTGAGAGAACTGGCTTGGTTTTTCTGTCTTCCATCTGTAGCATCTCTAATACCTGTCAGTGGAAGCATGGAAAGGCATATTTGTTCACTGATGTATCTGAGGAACAAGGAAGCTGCCTGTACTTCAGTACTATTACTTTTAGAAATCCAGAAAGTATATTTGAAATGATTTTATACAAATATTTTGGATAAACAGGGAGAGCGATGAGCATTCATGTTGGGTGAGCACCTACCTATGTTCCACACAGTCAACACGTGCTAAGCCATTTACTCTCGATAGTCAGAAGACCAGAGCAGTTAGAAATTACGTGCGTTTGAATCTCAGGTTTACTATTTTCCTGCTGGACGACTTCAGGCAACTCACGTAAGCACCCTGTACCTTAGTAAATCTAAAACTGAGGATTATAACAGGATCTTCCTCATAGATATATTGTAGAGACTACTGAGTTAATTCATAAAGTGCTTGAAACAGTGCCTGGCACATAGTAAGCACTAACATAAGCTAAGTTTACTATCTTGACAGCAATGAAGAAAACCAATACTCAAGGTTGAGCTAGATAGTCAATGTCACACACTGAGTAGATGACAAGGCTGAAATTTGAATTTACATTATCTTCAAAACCCAAGCTATTTCTGCTTCAGCCATGGGCATGAACACTAAATAGAATTATAACAGCTTCTTTAAGTAATGGCTTTGAGAAAGTAGTTAAAAATGTCATATCTTTTGTTAAGGCCATGATGTCCACCCACCCTTGTGTGGTTTTTGGCAAGTTATGTAAACCACCTGAACCTCAGTATCCTTATCTTTAAGATGAGATAATAATTGTCCCTACTTCATAGAAGTGTTAGGAGGTTAAAGGAGAGAGCACTCTCTGCTCTAGTCAGTACTGAATAAAGGTTAACTATTACTAATTCCTGTTCTACTATACAGTGATGGGGACATCAGAGAGACCAACAGAAGGCTGCCTGGGTCACTCAGAACTTAGGTGTGTTTCCACAGAGAACCAAGAGAGTAGTCCTTCGTGTTTTCTGAGATCGTGGTTCCATGTAGGCAAAGATGCCAATGGTTGAGGCCAGCGAGATGATATGAAAAAGCAACTACAAGGATTAATTCAGTGGATGAACAGTAGGTCAACAGAAGCCAGAAACCCATTCTCTCCTTCTCCATATGAGTTTTCTTACAGTCACTGGGTTAACTTCATCTTTATTTTTTTTAAATACTACCTAACCTTGTGACTTTTTATCTTTACATAAATAGATTTTCCCTCTGATCAAAACTGCCCATTCAACAGCTCATAGTTTTACCTAAATTTTGGCCCTTGAAATATATTCAACAAAGCTAAACCAAATTTTGCTAAAAAGTTCTAAACTTTTTAATTTAGAACTAAACAAACAAAAAAACTAAAAAGCTGATATTATTCACCTTCTTCAGTGTGATTTTTTTTTTTTTTTGGTAGAAAATTTGAATTGGTCACAATTGAAGCCCAGTACCAAGTTCTATAAGGAATGGCATGACCCATTTTCCTCCCTGAAATTATGAACACCACTGCATGCACTTTCTGACATGGAACTCCTATACATTTAGTTAGGAACTAATTCTACCTACAAATAATGTTTTCAGTGTTGTGTCTTCCCTGTAAAAATAAACACTTTTAAAGCATTTCAAAACTGGTCTAAGGAACAGAGAAATCATTTCAAAAATCTTCAAAAGCATATCAGACATTTCTCTGTATTTGTTTTTTAAGGGACTTGATGGATATCTGTCCATTTTGATGAGGTAATTCTTTCCTTTCATTAAGATTTCATGTCAAAAAATGTTTACCAAAGGAATATTTAGTTGAGGGCATGATTGCATTTATGAGAATACCTTGTTCAGAATGGGTGATCAGTAAATATTTGTGGGTGATTATAATCACAATTAATGTTAACCATGATCTTTTTGTAGCTCCCCTTTAGAATTATACTTCAAAAACACCCATTAAGCCACATGACAACCTAAAGGCCTATTAAACCAGCCAGCACAAGAAATAGTTCTTATTGATTTTAACAAAACCATAGATTAGGGGGAGAGAAAGATGATAGGGTGGAACTTTCCAGTGATCGTCCTTGCGCCAGAAGAAACATCGATTTGGACATCTATCCACGCATGAAAATATGTTCACAAAAGCTAAGGAACCCAGGTATGAAGTCACAGTATCTGGTTGCAGCACAATAATAAGAAAAGATATATTGACGATGATAGGAAGAGCAATTTTACATTACTCACATCACCCCTTCCCCAACACCAGGTTGCACAGCTCAACATGGAGAAAAACACTTACCTATCTGAAGAAAAGAAAGGAAAGTGAGCATAAGACTTTCCCTTGGACCCCAACACTGGGCCTGCCACAGTGAAACCCAGCTGGACAGAACCCCCAGCCCTGTATTTCAGGCTTACAGACTGAACCTCTAGACCCCCTCTGGCACCAGATGAGACCACACAGCTCCAGGCTTCAGACTTGCTTGGTGAACCCAGTCTCTACCATTGAACCACCACTGGGCTTACATCAACAGCCCTGGGCTCTAGACAACTCTCAGCAGCAGGCAGGCCTGGCCTCAGTGGTCCCTGATTTCTAGTGTCTCCCAATTTCATGCCAGGTACCTCTGACCCATGTTTCTAGCTTGTCCTAGCACTGGGCCTACTGTAGTGGGCAAGCGATTCTAGAAGCACCAACTGCCAAAGGATTCTGATCTACCCCAGCACGATGCCTACCACAGTGAGCCACAGGCTTATTGAACGAAGCACCATGCTAGCCACATCTGTCCTGGCCTTCTGAACTACCCCAGGATTGCAACTGCTGTGGCAGACCTGAGACTATGAGCAGCCATGTGCCAGCCACAGCTGCTCCAGGCTTCCAATGCACCTCAGTACTGTACCTGCCACAGGGCTTTTCCTAACAAAGCTAGTCTTCAAAGACTGGAATAAATGCCGAACTCCTAAATTGTGCAGACACAAGGATCAAGAACTACCAGGGAAATATCATGCCACCAAACAAACACAACTGTCTGAAAAAGATTCAAAATAATTGTTTAAAGAAAGCTCAACAGACTCCAAGAAAATATAAAGAAACAATTTATAAAATGAAGAAATAAATAAGTGACCAGAATGAGAAATTTAATACAGGATCTGAAAGAAATCAAACACAAATTTTGGAAGAAAACAATACAAAATGAAAAAATGCGATACAGGTCATTGACAGCAGAGATCATGTGGAAGAAAAAATCTGTGAAACTGGAAACATACAGTCAGAAATATATGAAAATATACAATCAGATGAGAAAAGAATTATGAAAAGTAAAGAAGTTCTTGTAACCTTTCTAGTTTACAAGATGTATGGGACAGCATCAAAACAGCAAATGTGGCCAGGTGTGGTGGCTCATGCCTGTGATCCCAGCACTTTGGGAGGCAGAGGTGGGTGGATCACCTAAGGTCAGGAGTTTGAGACTAGCCTGGCCAACATGGTGAAACCCCATCTCTACTAAAAATAGAAAAATTAGCCGGGCATGGTGGTGTGCACAGGTAATCCCAGCTACTCAGGAGGCTGAGGCAGGAGAATCGCTTGAACCCAGGAGGTGGAGGTTGCAGTGAGCTGAGATCATGACACCGTACTCCAGCCTGGGAGACAGAGTATGACTCTGTCTCAAAAAAAAAAAAAAAAAAAAAATAGCAAATGTGCAAGTCATGAATGTTAAAAAGATAAAGCGGTTAGAACATTTATTTTTTAAAAATAGTGGTCTGGTGTGGTGGCTTACGTCTGTAATCCCAGCACTTTCAGAGACTGAGGCGGGTAGTTCACAAGGTCAAGAGATTGAGACCATCCTGGCAACATAGTGAAACCCCGTTTCTACTAAAAATACAAAAATTAGCCGGGCGTGGTGGTGTGCGCAGGTAATTCCAGCTACTCAGGAGGCTGAGGCAGAAGAATTGCTTGAACCCAAGGAGACAGAGGTTGCAGTGAGCCAAGATCATGCACCACTGCACTCCCACTTGGGTGACAGAGCAAGACTCCATCTCAAAAAAAAAAAAAAAAAGAGAAAAAGAAAAAAGTTGCAGAAAACTTTCTTAATCTGGAGAATGATGTATCTAAGTATAAGGTCAAAAGTTTCCAATCAGATCTAATCCAAAAAAGACTTCCCTAAGACATATTACAATCAAACTCAAAAATCAAAGCCAAAGAGAAGATCCTCAAAGCAGTAAGAGAAATGAAGCAAATAACTTACAAAATATTCTAATACAGCTAGCAGAGGACTTTGTGGCAGAAATCTTACAGTACAGGAGAGTGGGATGACATATTCAAATTGCTAAAGCAGAAAAAAAAGGAACCCAGCTAAGAACACTGTAGCCAGCAAAGCTGTCCTTCAGAAATGAAGGAGAAATAAAGACATTTTCAGAGAAATAAAAGTTGAGAGAGTTAATTACCACCAAGTTCATTACAAAAAATGTGAAGAAGAGTTTTTTAAGCTGAAAGCAAGAACACCAGTGAGTATCACAAAGACATCTGAAAGTATAATATCAACTGGTAAAAATAAGTACACAGTTAAATTCAGAATACTCTAATACTGTAATGGTATTTGTAAATTACTTATGTCTTTTGTATGAGGGTTAAAAGACAAAACTAAAAAAATATAGCTACAATAATTTTTTAAGAGATATGCAATATAAAAAGATGGAAATGGTTACATCAAAACTTCAAAAGGAAAGTCAGGAGTGGAGGAAAAGTGTACAGATTTGTTTTTTTCAACATAGAAGTTATCAGCTTAAGATAAACTTTTATAACTATAAGATGTTTTTTATAAGCCTTATGGTAACCAAAAAGCAAAAACCTATAGTAGATACAGAAAAAGAAAAAAAAACCCAAGAAACAAGAAATCAAAACATTACTAGAAAAATTAGCCACAAAGGAAGACAGAAAAAGAGGAAGATGGGAACAAAGGATCTACAGAACAACTAGAAAACAATTAATTAAATGCTGGTTGTAAGGTCTTATTTATCAATACTTACCTTGATGTAAATGAATTTTCCAAATAAAAGAAACAAAGTAGCTAAAGGAATAAAAAAAGAATACCCAACTATAGCAATGGGATTTAACAGCAGCAAATATATATGTACACAACAGAGCACCTAAATATTTAGAGCAAAAATATAACTGGACCCAAAGGAGATAAAGTATAATAAAATAATAGTAGGCAAGGGGCTTGGGAGAGGTGGGGTTGATTAACGAGTACAAAAAATAGAAAGAATGAATATGATCTACTATTTGATGGCACAACAGGGTGACTATAATCAATAACAACTTACTTGTACATTATAAAATATCTTAAAAGTATAATTGGATTGTTTGTAACTCAAAGGATACATGCTTGAGGGAATGGATATCCTATTCTCCATGATGTGCTTATTTCACATTGCATGCTTGTATCAAAACATCTCATCTACCCCATCAATATGCATGCCTGTATCAAAACATCTCATCTACCCCATCAGTATATATACTTACAATGTAGCCACAAAAACTAAACAAAAGAATTGGGGACTCTACCACCTCATTTTAAGCAACAGACAAATCATCCAAACAGAACATTGATAAAGGGAACATGTTACACAACACTTTAAATAAATGGATCTAATAGATCCATCCAACAGATGCAAAATACAATTTTTTTTCAATGGTACATGAAGCATTCTCCAGGATAGATCATATATTAGGGCACAAAGCAAGTCTTAACACATTTAAGAAGACTGAAATCATATCAGGTATCCTTTCTGACCACAATGGTATAAAACTAGAAATCAATAACAGAAGGGACTTCAAAAAAGTCACAAATACAGGAAAATTAAACAACATACTCCTGAACAATCAGTGGATCAAGGAAGAAATTAAAAGGGAAATTAAAAAATTTCCTAAGACAAACATAATGGAAACACGCCATACTAAAACCCATGCAATACACCAAAAATTGTAGCAATAAATGCCTGTCTCAGAAAAAAAGAAAAATTTCAAATAACCTTATGGTGTACCTCAAGAAACTAGAAAAGCAATAGACTAAGTGCAAAGTTAGTAGAAGGAAGAAAATAAGGGTCAGAGTAGAAATAAATGAAATAAGAACTAGAGCAATAGAAAAGATAACAAAATTAGGAGTTTGTTTTTTAAAAAGATAAACAAAATGAACAAAACTTTACCTAGACTAACAAAAATAGAGAGGGACTCAAATAATTGAAATAAAAAATGAAAAAGGGACATTACAACTGATAAAACAGAAATACTGGAAATTATACAAGACAGTTATGAACAATTATGTGCCAACAAATTGGATAACTTAGAAGAAATGGATAAATTTATTGACACATACAATCTACCAAGACAGAATTATGAAGAAATTGAAAACTATAACAGACCAATAATGAGTAAGGAGATTTAAAAGAAAAATCTATGACCTGATGGCTTTACTGCTGAATTCTATCAAACTTTCAACAAATTAATTAAGCATAGAGGGAATGTACCTCAGCAATATAAAGACCCTATATGTCAAACCCACAGCTAATATCATACTCAACAGATAAAATTTAAAGCTTTTCCTTTAATATCTGCAACAAAAGAAGGGAGCCCAGTTACACTACTTCTATTCCATATGGTACTGAGGTCCCAGGTAGAGCAATAAGTAAAGAGGAAGAAATAAAAGGCTCCAAATTGGAAAGGAGGAAGTTAAATTGTTCCTGTTGGCAGATGGCATGATCTTATATATACAAAGCCCAAAAGACTCAACCAAAAAACTTTTAGGATTAATAAACAAATTCAGTAAATGGCAGGATACAAAATCAACATACAAAAACTCTAGCATTTCATATGCTAACAACAAACAATATGGAAAAAATGAAGAACTTGATACCATTTATAATAGTTACAAAAAATACCTCAGAATAAATTTAACCAAGGAAGTGAAACGTATTTTCAATGAAGACTAGACACTAACGAAAGAAATTTAAAAAGACACAACTAAATGGAAAGATACCTCAGGTTCATGAATTGGAAGAATTAATATTGTTTACACATTCACACTACCCAAAGTGATCTACAGATTTGATGCAGCCTCTATGAAAATACCAGTGACATTCTGCACAGAAATAGAAAACGATCTTAAAATTAATATGAAACCATAAAAGACCCCAATGAGCCAAAACAATCTTGAGCATAAAGAACAAAGCTGGAGGCACCTGACTTCAAAATGTATCACAAAATTATTATAACTAAATTATAATAATATTGGCAGGAAAACAGACACATTTACAGCCAATTGATTTATGACAAAGGCACCAAGAGTATTTAAGGGGAAAAGGACAGTCTCTTCAATAAATGATGAAGGGGAAACAGGATATTCACATGTAGAAGAATGAAATTAGATCCTTATCTTACATCATATACAAAAATAAACTAAAAATGGTTTAATGACTTAAATGTAAAGCCTGAAACTATAAAACTACTACAATAAAACCTAGGGAAAAGGTTCCATGACATTGGCCTGGGCAATGATTTTTTGGACATAACACCAGAGACAATGGCATCAAATTAAAAAAGACAAATGAGATTACATCAAAATAAAAAGCTTCTACACAGCAAAGAAATATCAACAGTATGAAGAAACAATGTACAGAATGGGAGAAAATATTTGCAAACTATACATCTGATAAGAGGTAAATACCTAAACTATGCAAAAAACTAAAAAAATAATTTAATAGTAAGAATACAAGCAACCCCATTAAAAATGGGTGAAGCGTGTTCCCCAAAAACGTTTTGAAATAAAAAACTAAAAGTTAAAAAATAAAGTATACCTAATATCCCCCCAAAATGGGCAAAGGCCCTGAATAGACATTTCTCAAAATAAAACATACAAAATGGCCAACAGGTATATTAAAAACTGCTCAACATCACTAATCATCAGAGAAATACCAATGAAAATTCCAATGAGATATCACTTCACACTTGTTAGAATGGCTATGGTCAAAAACACAAAAGATAACAAGTATTGGCAAAGACGTGGAGAAAAGAAAATCCTGGTGTACTCTTGGTGTGAATGTAAATTAATACAGCTCTTATGAAAAATAGTATAAAGTTTCCTCAAAAATTTAAAAATAGAACTACCATATAATCCATCAGTGGCAATGTATATATACTCATATACCAATATACACCAACACTAGGTATATATCCAAGGGAAATAAAAATAGTATCTTGAAGAGATATTTGCCCTTCCATGTTCATTGAAGCACTGTTCGCAATAGCCAAGCTATGGGATCAACCTAAATATTCGTCAATGGATGAATAGATAAAGAAAATTTCACAAATACACACAATGGAATACTATTCAACCTTCTAAAAAGGAAAGAAATCTTGTCACTTGAGAGAACACGGATGAACCTAGAAGACAACACGTTAAGTGAAATAAGGCAGACACAGAAAGAAATTTATTGCATGATCTCATTCATATGTGGAATCTAAAAAATTATCTCATAAAAGTAAAGAGAGAATGGTGGCTACTGGGGCTGGAGTGGGGAGGGATTTTGGGAGGGGTTGAGAAGATATTGGTCAAAGGATATAAAATTTCGGTAATATAGGAGGAATAAGGTCAAGAGATCTATTGCACAACATCATGATTATAGTTAATAATATCCTGCGTTTTTGAAAAATGCTAAGAGAATGGATGTAAAGTGCTCTCACCACAAAAATGGTAACTACATGTGGTAATACATATGGTAATTAGCTAGATTTAGTCATTCCACAATGTATATATACTTCAAACTATCATTTCGTGCATGGTAAATACAGTCATGTGCCACATAATGATATTTCAGTCAGTGATGAATCATATGTATGATGATCTCATTAGATTGCAATACTGTGTTTCTACTGTGTCTTTCTATGTTTAGATATATTTACATACTCAGATGCTTATCATTGTGTTACAATGGCCTAAAATATTCAGTAGAGTAACACACTGTACAGGTTTGTAGCCTGGAAGCAATAGGCTGTACTGCATACCTTAGGGGTATAGTAGGCTATAGCACTAGGCTTTCGTAAGTATACTCTATGATGTTTGCACAATGAAATTACCTAACGATGCATTTCCCTAAACATATCCCTGACCTTAAGTGACACGTTTGTACATACAATCTTACCTGTTAATTCTTTAAATTTAAAAAATATATATTTTTAAAAAAGAAAAGAAAACCACATTTTTTGCTTTCATATTTTACTTTACTTTTCTTTCCTTTTTTTTTTTAAATGGGATGGAGTCCCACTCTGTCACCCAGGTTGGAGTGCAATGGCGTGATCTCAGCTCACTGCAACCTTTGCCTCCTGAGTTCAAGCAATTCTCCTGCCTCAGCCTCCTGAGTAGCTGTGATTACAGGTGCACACCACCACGCCTGGCTAATTTTTTTGTATTTTTAGCAGAGACAAGGTTTCACCATGTTGGCCAGGCTGGTCTTGAACTCCTGACCTCAAATGATCCACCCATCTCGGCCTCCCAAAGTGCTGGGATCACAGGTATGAGCCATGGTACGCAGCCTTGTTTTACTTTTTATTAACCTGACAGTTAACCACTGATGTTACATTTTGGGAGCTAGACTATATATATTTTTTAGGTTCTTGATTAAATGGTAAATATTCCTCAAGACTCGTATGCAGTATACATGCTGACTTGATTAATTTTTTGTAACATCTCAGGGTAGAGATACTATTTTCATGATCAACACAATAAATAAGAGACAAATACCTTCGTTTGCAAGAAAACAAGAAAGTTTGCCAGGCATAATATGATCACATAACTCTTACAATTTTTTAGCTTCTATGCATTAATTCTAACCTAATATAAAAAGTCAAGATTTTTATTCTATATTGAAGAAGATGTTTAAGTTACTGTATTCAGCACTTAAATAATCTTTGTCCCAAAGAGAAAGCACTAGGAAAGTTATTCTTTTAATTCACATGATAATCAGTGAGTTGAGGCTTGTGTTTATGGCAAAGAAATCCTTACGTGGAAAGTAACTTTTGTTTTAATTCTAGCCAATCTCTTCTTGCCCACACATCAAGAAAGAAAATCAGCTATTTTTTAAGGCAAAGCTAGCAAACTTAAAATGCATCTTGCATACTCTCTGGAGTAATTATTTGGGGCATTTTAATCCATTAACTTGATAATTTGCAGGATAGGATATTAATGAAAAAAGTTTACTACAGAATTGATGTCATCATGTCCCAGAAAATCATTTACTCCCATCATCATAATTTTCAGAAATATGTGCCTGAAGAAATTTAAATAGCTGTAGGAATGCCAGACCTTATATGCTGATAAACCTATAACTCCGTTATCTAAAAAGTGCTGTCACTTGAAAAATATGCAATTGACTTGAAAATTGAAACGAGGTCAGTAGTTGCATTTAAACTTCTACCAGTCTTCCTAACTAATTTAAAGTATGAATAGTAAAATAAATTGAGAACTTGCAGACTATTACATTTCAGATAGGAATCTGAGTCTTTTAATAGAAACACATAATCATAAGCCTATTCAGCTGCTTCAGGTCTAGTGTTATTAGGCAATCCTAGGGACTTAGGTTAATGCTACAAATACCTAGTGCAAAAGTGGGAAACTCCTGACATGTGACACAAGATGAGATGGACCTGCAGCTTTCTAAAGTTGCTGGGCACCTCATCAAACTCCGTACTCAACTAATAGTATCCCCTCCCTCTCTTTTCCAAAACCAAAAAGGAGTCCCCTTTCTCCTTGGTTCAGGCAGGTGCTTGTCTCCCAGCAGGTTTCAGCACAGATGGGATGGTTTTCTGACTTCAATAGGATGGCTAGAGCTGAGACTGGGTCCCTGAGGGGATCTGCTGTCAGGCCGAGGTTGGAGAACCAGGTAACCAGATCTTGTTGGCTCAGAGGGGCTTGCGTCTCCCAGCAAGTCCCTGCACAGCCAGGAAAGAAATTATAAAACTACCAGAAGGAAACATTGAGGAAACGCTACGGGATATTGAGCTGTGTCAAGATTTTTTGGGTAAGACCTCCAAAGTATAAGCAACAAAAACAAATATAGGAAAATGGAATTACAATAAGCTAAAAAGCTTCTGCATAGCAAAGGAAACAATTAACAACGCGAAGAGACAACTTACAGAATTGGAGAAAATATCTGCAAACGATCCATCTGACAAGGGATACATTAAAAACTCAAAGAGCCGGGCGCAGTGGCTCACGCCTGTAATCCCAGTACTTTGGGAGTCCGAGGCGGGCATATCACTTGAGGTCAGGAGTTCGAGAGCAGCCTGGTCAACATGGTGAAACCGCGTCTCTACTAAAAATACAAAGATTAGCTGGGCATGGTGGTCCATGCCTGTAATCCCAGCTACTTGGGAGACTGAGGAATGAAAATCGCTCGAACCCAGGAGGCAGAGGATGCAGTGAGCTGAGATCATGCCATGGCATTCCAGGCTGGGTGACAGAGTGAGACTTCGTCACAAAACAAAATAAAACAAAAACTCAAACAACTCAATCATTTAAAAAAAAATCATTATCATCAAATTACTGGGTGAAAGACCCGAATAGACATTTCTGGAAAAAAGATCTATAAATGGCAAACAGGCATATTTTTTTAAAAAATGCTAAAAATCAATAATTATTGGGGAAATGCAAATTAAAACCAAAAACAAATATCATCTCATTCTAGTTGGAATGGGTATAGAAATACAAAGAATAATAAATGCTGGTGAGGATGTAAAGAAAGGGATTCTCTTTTACACTGTTGGTGAGAATGTAAATTAGTACAGCCATTATAGAAAACTTTATGGAGATTCCTCAAAAACCTAAAAAGAGAACTACTACAAGATCTAGCTATCCCACTGCTGAAAGGAAATTAGTATATGAATGTAACATCTGCACTCCCATGTTTACTGCAGCATTATTCACAATAGTCAAGATATGGAATCAACATAAGTGTCTATCAGTGGATAAATAGATAAAGAAAATGTGGGATATATACACAATGGAATCTTAACGGGCAAAGATTACAAAGGATAAAATCTTGTCATTTGCAGCAATGTAGATGGAACTGGCAATCACCATGTTAAGAGAAATAAGCACAGCACAGAAAGACAAACGTCACATGTTTCCACTCAGATCCCATGTTGGTTGAAAGTAGAATGGTGGTTACTAGAGGCCTGAAAGGAAAGGAAGGATGGGGAATGAAGCATACTTAGTTAATGGGTACAAAAATAAAGTTAGAGAGAAGCTATCAGTTCTAGTGTTCAATAGCAGAGTATTTTATAGTTACACAGTTAACAATGACTTATAGTATATTGCAAAATAGCTAGAAGAATTCTAACATTCCCAACACAAAGAAAATATAAACATTTGAGGGGATGGATATCCCAGTTACTCTGATTTGATCATTACACATTATAGATATGTATCAAAATATCACATACATCCCAAAGATATGTACAACTATGGCATATAAATAATTTTATTTTTAGAGACAGGTCTTGCTTTGTCACCCAGGCTAGAGTGCAGCGATGTGATTATAACTCATTGTAGCCTCAAACTCCTGGGCTCAAGCAATCTCCGGCCTCAGTTTCCTGAGTAGCTGGGACTACAAGCATGTGCCACCAAACCCAGCTAATTTAGAAAATTTTCTTTGTAAAGACAAGGTCTCTAGACCTGTCCTAGCTTCACGTGACCCTCCTGCTTTGGCCTCCCAAAATGCTGGGATTACAGGTAGAAGCCACTGCATCCAGACTGATGTATCAATTTAGAAAAAAGAAAAAGAGTATACTTTCCCAGGAATTGTGAACTTCTTATAGAATGCAGAAATATATAAGATTTTAATAATAATAATTATTATTATAACAACCAACCTAATATTCGTGAAGGTCTTACTATGTGTAAGACGCTGTAACTACATTAATCTATTGCAGTACTTCCATTTTGCAGATAATAAAAATGAGGTTTAGGGGAGTTAAAGAACTTGTTTTTGATTACTCAGCTGGAAATTATTAGAGTCTGAATACAGGTCATCTAATTCTGGAGCTTACGCTTTTCATCAGTACTTAACTATTTAATAACGAAATAAGTCTAGTGCTATTTTGAAGCAAAAACAACTTCTTGCCTTGATTTTTGTAATCTAGGCTAATTTTTCCACAATGAAGAGATAAAAAAGTAATTATTTTGTATACTTTTTGAGGAAACAAATTACTGTCTTATGCATAAATATATCATATCATAGCAATATTTTATTTGATAATAGGATGCTCACAAAAAAACTTTTTGAGGTTTGAGTTCCACCTCTGTCAATTAGTGTCTTTGAGAAAATGGAAGTGGTTTATTGTTGTTTGGTTTTGTTGTTAACATCACTGAGCATTTATTTTTCAATATGTAAATGAATCTAACGAATGAATACAATAACAATATAAATGTCTACGATTTAGTTTCCATAGAGATTAAATGAAATAATGTATATAAAGTACTTAGGTCAGTGCCCAGCATATTGTAAGTGCTCAATGAATGCTTTCAAATAAAAATTGAACATTAAAATAACAGTAATAATATCCTGTTGTTAGGAAAAGTATAAAGAAAAGTCAACCTTGGTGTGCATGAGCTTTTGAGGAGTAGAAAGAAAGGTATCTTTTAAGAAAATTCCATTTAATGTGGTTGACAATTCAAGCTAGCAGCACTGTATCTAATTTGATTGATCTTAGCTTTTAAGTAGCTCATCTAAATAAAGGTCTTTCTGTAAAACCTCAGGAGATCCAGCTTTTAAAATACTATATTCTGCTAAATCAGATGATGGATATCAAAGACAGCACACTTCTTGGCACGTAGGCCTCAGAAAATGCTAGCATGCTTGTGAAAGTATATTATTGATTTATTGATTCTATTGCCATTATTATTATCTTGTTCTGCCTGTATCTGTATTTTCTTTGCTTCTCTGAGGCACTAAAATGAGAGCCTCACAATTGTCCAGGGAAGCAGTCCTTGGATCTGGAAAGGCTGCAGAATCAATTTCAGGGTCAGACAGTTTTGTATGATTTTTACAATCCAGAGACCCGTCTGATGTCAAACTGCAGAAGGAAGTACGTTTCAGATTTACACAAGAGTTAGAGAAAGACTGACTGACTGCATTTACTCGAGTTGATTCTCAGGATGAGAGATGCACTTTTTCTTTTTTTAAACATTGATGCCAAACTTTCTTTTAGTAACATAGAAAAGCATAGCTGTCACTGGCCTCAGGACTGACAAGGAAAGTGCAGAGATTCCCTTTTCCCAGCTGAGAACATCTCCAGATCAAGAATTACTCAACTGGGAATGGGAAGGTGGAAATTTTACAGTTCTGAACTGTCGAATATGGTGGCTTCACATAGCAATTGAGAACTTGAAATGAGGTTAATCTAATTAAAATGTGCTATAAATGCAAAATATATACTGGATGACAAAGACTTTGTGTGAAAAACAGAATTTAATGTGATGCAAGATTTCCTAGGACTCACCATCTGCGGTTTACTAGCATTTATTTTATTTTTTAATTTTTAATTTTTGTGGGTACATAGTAAGAGTATGTATCTATGGGCCACATCAGATATTTTGATACAGGCATCCAACGCATAATAATCACATCAGGATAAATAGGGTATCCTTCACCTCAAGCATTTATCTTTTGTGTTTCAAGCAATCCAAATATACTCTTTTAGTTATTTTTAAATGAATAATTAATTTTTTTCTATAGTCACCATGTTGTGCTAGCAAATATAGGTCTTATTTATTTTTTCTAACTATTTTTTGTACCCATTAACCATCCCCCCACTACTACCCTTCCCAGCTTCTGGTAACCATTCTACTCTCTATCTCTATGGGTTCAACTTGTTTCAATTTTTAGCTCCCACAGATAAGTAAGAACATGTAATGTTTGTCTTTCTGTGCCTGGCTTATTTCACTTAACATAGGTTAGTATTTATACTTTATATTTTTAACTATAATATAATCAGGTTCTGCAGAGTCTAAAAAGGAAGTCATTTCATCTACTTTATAGATAAGAAGAAGAATGGTTAATAGTTACTGTATGCTTCTTATGTGCCATGTACTGTGCAAAGCATGTTTCGTTCATAATTTCATTTAATCTTGCTCTATTAAAAAGTTGCACACTTAACTATATTTTATAGATGCTCTAACTGAACTTTGGAGGATTTAAGTAATGTGCTTAAGATTATGCAGCTGAAGCCTAGTTATGTAAATAAGTCAGTTTGACTTCAAAGACCACACTAAGTTATTTCTATGGTCTCCCATTGAATCATTTGTGGAAAAGCACTGAGTTGCACCATATACACAAAAAATTGAACAAAATGTTTTTTTTTTTAATTCCTCTAAATCTTTGTGTGGTAAAAGGATATCTTCTTGCAGATAAATAGTTCTGAAGTATCTGACCTTATCTGCTTCCCAGAAAATGTAGTCAAGTTGCAAATAAGGTGCAGCATTTTCTTCTGTTACTGAATAAAACAACTTGGGTCAAATTGTACCTGAAGGTACTTAGAATCCAATTATACTTGATTCCTTGTTAAATCACTTAGGCTAGCAACTGAACTTGTTAAAAGAGTAATTCCCAAGTATTTAAGGATAGAATGTTGAGTTATAAAATACATTCTGCTTTTTATTGTATGTCTTTATGTTTCACACGCACATTGCATTTGTGAGACAGAGCAAGAAAGGACAGAAGTGTTGGTGAGAGAAGAGGCGAGAATCCCAGTCAATGCCCACTCCTTATTTGTTATTGGCTGTTGGGTGTTTCCAGTTCGTCTTTTTTGATTTGTGGTTATTCTTTTTGGTGGTATTGGATTTGCCTGCATGTCCTGCCATAGAGGTACTTGTCTGTCTCAGAACAGATACTTTCAAACAAACAGGACACACCAAGCGGGAACTGGCCAGCAATTGGGGTAATCCAGTTGGGTTGTTCTCTTCTTTGAGTAACTGCTTCTGACCAGTTAATCATGTTTCCTAGTTCTGGGGGCAGAAGAGTCAGGCAGTTCCCCTGAATGTGGAGTTCCTTAAGCTGGGTAGGCTCCCCAATTTTTCTAGGCTGAAAGATTAGGTTGTCATCCCTAAAGCTAGTATCTGTAACTTTGTGAGCTTCCTAATATCTGGTTGTAAGATTTCAAAATCATTGTCACTTACATAGAGTGCACGCAAGGTAGTAAGGTAGATGGTTTCCAGCAAGAGAATTTTCATTCAAGTTTTACATCAAATCCAGAAGGTCAAGAGCAATAGAAAGCAAAATCCTTCAGGCAAAATATTTAGCCCATTCATGCCCAGGTTCACATGTTTGAGTTTCCGAAGGCTGCTGGTCTGTGTGGGCAGCTCCTCAATCTGGCTATTAAGGATGTTGATTACTTCCAAGTTGTTCAGTCCTGCTGTGTTTTGTGGCACCAGTGTGAGCTTGTTTTGGCTGAGGACCAGTAGTATGGTATGGGATAAGGAAAATGTGTACAGCATGTTAGAGATGACATAGTCACCCTATCCACTTTCTGGCTCTTCTCCACAAACTTTTCCAGAGTCTTGGACATGGTTGCGAAGAGCAGCACCTAACAGTGCGGGTCTGGAATGACAGGCTGTGGCGGGATGCACTTTTATTGTACTTCTGAAGCTATTTACATGTATTTGCTAGAAGAGCAACCTTTCTTTTTCAACTTGGCCTAATGTACAAAGCCATGGTTATTTGAATACTTATTTTATGACAGGGTAGTGATTAGGGAGATGGTCAACACATTTTGGTAGAAGGATGCCTGGGAGATAAATCCCAGACTGAAACCTGAACTGTATCCTCATCTGTATGCTACTTCTGAAAGACGGATATTGTCTAATAACTGAGAGTAAAGAATCTCCTTTCTGTTTGCCAGTTTTATGTGACAAAAAAGTAGTGACAACAAATTGACAGTAGTCCACAGAGCAGAAAGGAAGGAAAAACAGCAAACAAAGGCCACTACAAACCAGCAATAGCACAAAGTGGGCCAAAAATTCCTAACTAGGTAAAAGAATTATGTTCTTGGTTCCTTTCTTCCAGGGATCTATAAAATAGTTCAAATATGTTGCTTCACTTATCTGTATACTCTTTCTCTGTAGGAATAGAGCTTGGTACAGATTCCCATTCAGCAAGAGATAAAATGGAAGCAGAAATGAGAGCATTGACTTGGCCCAAGTCCGTTAACTGGTTTGTAATAGCTGTTCAAAGCATTCAAAATCTCCTTCAAGGGAGTAAGTGGAAAACTCAGTGAATGCTGTGCTATCTAGGAAGCTTTCAAAGAAGAGAATTCAGAATTCACAGGAATGTGTAAGAAACCAATTTGAGACTGTATATGTTAACAAAATTGTCACAAATTTTCATGGTACATGCTTATAAAAAGAAATGGCAAGGATAATACCATAGTTAGCCAGCAGTTATGCATGAAGTGTTATTACAGAAATTATTTAACTGCCATGGGAAATGTCCTGACTTAAGACAAAATGAAAGCAAATCAACAATGTAGGACTTCTGTCAACAAATTAAGAGAAGAAATTTAAGCTCAGATTCTAAGCAATTTATTAAGATAGGCTCTAATTTAAAATGTTAAACTGAGCACAGAGAAGAACTTTTACAAAATATTCAAGAATTTCAACTTATTTAAACATAATATACTCTAGCTTTCCTTCTCTGTTAAAATTTTTATGAAAAAAAATATTTCAATAAAAATAATCTTTAAATCCCCTGATCTGGTGTCATGATTCCTTGTCCTTGGAATTTTCCTCTGCTTTCCCTACTCTGCAGTCATATGCCCCAGATTGTTAACTCCTCACAGGACTCTACCTCCTCATGGGACTCTACCCCTTCATCCGATCCTCTTCACTATTTCCATAGCATTGAAAGTCTTTATCATATATGAATCTTATTTATTCTTACATATTCTTAAAAACCTATCTATATTGAAAAATTTGTGATATAATGATACCAGTCAGTATCATTTGAGTCTTATCAATGATTTGACACCATGCTAAGTGTTTTACATGTACCATTTTATTTAATCCTCATGATATCCTATTGAAGTAGGCACATTTATCATCCTCATTTTATATCCCTAGAAAAGTAAAAGCTTACCAAATCCTTATGACATCCTATCTTTAGAAACTGAGACTGGAAGAGGACCTTGACTGCCAGGCTAAGAAACATAAATTTCCATATTTTCACACATCTAGCAGATATCTACTGAATGCCTACCATACCACAGTCTCTGAACAAAAGGCTGAGGACACATAAATAAGTAGAGTGTAATTTCTGTCTCCAAAGAGTTCCCAGTCTAGTGGAGAATTTGGCCAGGGAAACATACAATTGCAATTATTGGATCAAATAAGCTAAAATATAAAGTGTGTAGGAGGTACCACAGCACAGAGGATGAAAGGATTAACTCAGAGAAGGCTTTGCAGAGGATGTTTGGGCTGGCTTGTGGAATTGGTTAGGAAGGAAGAAAAAGAATGGCAGGTACAAATGCTTTATTACAGGAGAGACTGGTTAGAGAGGCTAGATCAGGTATGCTAGAGGAACAGTGGATCAGGTTTTGGAGACCCTGGCATAACCTGGCTAAATAATGCAGATTTTATTCTACAGGAAATGGAAGGCATTGATAGATTGTTAAGTAACAGGGAACTACTGATGAGGAGCATGGTGACAGGAACTGCAATGTGCCAGGTTATCCTTGACTTTCTCTATGAGTTTCCCATTATTCATCTTCCTTGTCCTTGAAGTCTGGCCTGTCTTGGTCTCCTTACTACTCTGGGCTCTTTACACTTTTACTCTTTATGTTAGTTGCTTCTTTCCCTTTCAACTACTTTAACATGTCAACAATTTATTCTGTTTAGGATTTATTATGTGTATTTAATGTCATTTACACACAGGGAGAGCCAAGGCTGTTTGTGTGTGTGGTAGGAAGAATGAAATGAACTAAGATGAATAAGACATAGCTCTTGTTATTTAAATAAAATTGGGGTTACTAATTTTAATCTTAAAATCAGTTATTTGTGACTATATTTTTCTCTCTTGAACACTAAATTAGTTTTGCCCACATGTGACTTTTGATTGTAAAATATCTATAGTATGTAGGTTGTAAGAGGGGAAAACACTCATAAAAATTAAACACATATGCACCATGTATATGAAAAATTCAGCAGTAGTTGGGTATTATAGTTGGTGCTTGGAAACAGTGTAAATTGAATCTGAATCTAAAGTCTAGTTGGCTAGTGAAATTTCAGTTCCTGTGATACCTGCAGGATAGGTATAAGGGGGAAAAATTAAAGGACTTTTCATACCTGTTAAATTACATCTTCTAGGCAGACACCTACCAACTTACCTGACCATGGAGATCACTGGCTCCTTGCAACTGGGCTGCAGATTGTGTGTGGGAAGATTTCTTGGTTATCAGAAAGAGCCAAGAGTTAATTTTATGCACCCAGCTCAAAAGAAGCAGCTATCCACTCCTTTTTGTACACTGTCTCAAGCCTCAGTCAGAACAAAAAGCCATATCATGAGTTGGTGACTGCTGCTTAAAGTTTTCTGTAATAGTCCTTGAAAAGAAACTTTGATCTGTAATAATATTTGAAACTAGAGTGTCCTGAATTTTAAGGCATCAGTAATAATACCGTTATCACAATTCATTTCTGTCCAACTTTGTCTTAAGAACAAACCATTCCCTACATGACTTAAGAACACTTCATTCTATAAAGTAATAATGCCACACATTTGTCAGCTTTAATAATATAAACACGGTTTTCATCAGATTTATCATAATTATTTCTCTACTTTTTTTGTTCAACCATCAAAGTAGTATCTTCTGTATTAGCTCTGAGATTCTCCATACAAACTTTACCCAAGGGGACATCTCAATAAAATTCTTAAATATAATTTCTCTTAGATTTTATTGTGTGCATTCAAAATAAGATAAATTCAAAAGTTCATTGAAAACAGAATGGTTATTTCTACTCCACCCTTCTGCTAGTCAGACTTTAATGGCTCTGGGAATGTTACTGGTTAGTATTTTTATTGGTCCTCTTGTGATTAACCTCATCTATCCCTGACATGAAGGTTAAATACAATTATAGGAGATTTTGGAAGAGATATTTAAATGTGATAGAAACAGGCTACAAAACTCTGAAGATACAGATTAGATGTAGACAAATGAGTTATCCAACAGGACCTACTCATCTCTACATATAATTTTATCACTTCTTCCTCTTGACTGAAATGCTCACTTTTATCTAATTGTGCAGCTTTCTCTCAAATCCCTGTGCATAACTATTCTGATATTTAATTATTTCTAATATCACATATTCATGCAAAACCTCTAGGACAGTAGAAATATCATTGAAATTGACCCACAACTGAATTATCTTTGCCATTTATTGGCTACATGGTCTCGGGAAAGTAACTTAGATAATCCACACTGTATTTTCCTACAGGATTGCTTATAAAGATTAAATGGGATAGCCAATGCCTAGGCCAAATTCAAAATATAGTAAGAACTCAATAAATGGCCCCCCTTACTAATAAAGTTCCAGATTAGTATTTAAGATGTTCTACCTTCCCATAAAAATACTGTGGTCACATATTCCCTTTCTTAAAGTTTCTTTTTTATAACTTTTACACTGAACTTGTCCAAAGCTGGATTTATTTTATTAGAACAACAAATGTCACCAGTTACATTTGCTTATTTGCCCCCATATATTTAGCATAACCAATCACCTCTTACATGAGCAATTACAAAACTCATTACAGTTCTAAAGTCAAGGCCATTAAACTTTTCAATACATTACAATTATGACTTGCTGGTAGATCAGTGATGACCATATTATCTCATATTATGAAATCCCAAGAAATAAATCATTTTCTTTGATTACAAAAAGTTCCTTTATTTGGACGTAATATTGAAAGAACTTGTCAGAATGTTAGGGGCTGAATACTCATTTCTCCTAATTGCTTTGAATAGTAGTACACAGAATGTCATTACAAACTTTGTTATCTGCTGTGATGTAGTTTGAAAATCATATCCCAGCCAAGTTAATATTTGCTAGTTAAATTTTTCTAGTAATTACAGTTGTTTTGGAAAAAGGGCATGAGTAGAAACCAACTAAAGTACACAGATGTGAGGCCAATGGAGACATACAGTTTGAACTGTAGAACTTGATGAGGTCCTGCTAGCTGTCTCATGTTGAAAACGTAAATGGCCATTTTCAAGATGATGTAGTAATACATATGGAAATTTCACAGGGTCCACAAATTCAGTCTCCATAAGAAAAGCCAATGAGCAGCTCAGAAATAGAATCTCACCTTTCACTTCCATCATTTGTTTTTCTTGGATAAATGCTTACTTTTTTATGATGAATGTTCATAATTCTTTTTAGTTGTCGGTAGTTATCCAAGTTCCCTAAGCAATATATTTAGAAGATGGAAACCAAGGGAGGAGAGTTGAATATTGTAATTGAAACAGCTTGCAAAAGAGTTGATCTGATGTGTATTTTATCATCCATATAATTGTTACTGTATTGCTTGGTAATTAGCTGTGAATGATAAGTTGTTCATGTAAATGAGCATATTGCAACTATTACTAATATAGAAATCTTTTGTAAGACCTTAGAATTTACAAACTGTGTTCACATGCATTATCCTATTTAATTAATTGCACCTTTCTCTCTCTTTTTTAAAATTTTTTTGAAAGAACGAAAAAGAGAAAAGAAGAAAGAAAGAGTGAAAGAAAGAAAAAAAAAGAATGTAAGAGAGAAAGAAAGAGGAAGAGAAAGAGGGAGAGAGAACGGGATACTTGTCCTATTGCCCGGGCTAGAATGCAGTCTAAAAATGGTTATTAAAAACGTCTTTTATGCCAATAATTGTGCTTAACAATGGAAACAGGAAGGAATAAGGGATGAAAATAACAAACAAGCAGCCAACCAATATTTTATTTAAACCTGTGAAATGCTATGCAATTGCTGAGGAGTGATTTACTTCCAATTATGTGGTCACTTTTAAAATAGGTGTAATG